>NQII01000005.1:2322668-2346409 GCA_002778355.1 Clitarchus hookeri | reverse complement strand
GGGGGGGGGGGGATCAAACAAAATATTCGATCCGCTCACTTCCGCAAATACGAATGTAAACTAACTTTCATAAATAAAATATTTAACCCTTGTTCCGACGGAAAAACATAAGACATTTTTGCACCTATTATATTGAGGTATTATACATGAAATATAAATCAAATAAATTAAGGTACGAGAAAAAAGGCCGTCCATTACAGAAATAGGAAAAAAATATGTCTTAACGAACTAGAGAACTTCTTGGCCCGAAGTGTGCTACATATTCACATTTCTGAATCGACGCCATATTCAGAGGTAAAAAAAAAGCATGGTATTTTAAGTTGTATTAATATTGTACCTTCAGAGGAAACGTATATGTTTACACACCATGGACCTGACCATTGAAAAAAATTTAAGCCCAATCCTTTAATATCATTTTGTTACAAATACACAGTACGCGACATAATATCAGAGCTCAATAACTATTCTAAAATAGTCCCCAGTTCTTTATTAACCTGGAAAGATACATGCGCGCATTGGCAATATTTCAGCCCAGCCACACCAGAGTACCATAGACATACGAACGATACATTTTCGAAAGGCCAGAAGCGAGTGCTAACTCGACTATTATCGATGTTCATTTTTGCAACAAACTTCGTGCACCTACATAATGCCTAGGAAGAGTTCTGATGCTCGCTAACATATTTGCGCTGTATCAGTCCTCGTGATGCCACAAAGTTATAAAATATCTCATTATGCAAACTCATAAGCAATAAATTCGTGAATTTTTTTTAAACATACTTATGTTAACGCACATAAGGGTTTTTTACCCTATCAAAATTAAAACAATATCAGGCTGCAGGAGAAATTACTTAGTTCAGAAGGCCTACTACAGTTTGTGAAATTATGAAGATTTGGACATATCAGTCTAGGCTCCCAAACGAAAACAGCACTCCAGGCCCATTTTGCAACGTTGACCTCTTCCAGGAAATTGCATAATAGGGGAACTGCGTCGAAGCAGCTGCCAGAGCTTTCATTTCCCATCACGAGTATGCGCACAGCATCATTTCTTTTGTTCATTCGTTTTCGCCCAGCCCATTTTTCACTCGGCCTCTTCACGCCAACACGACGAGACAGGGTCGATTCCCAGCAGGATCGTTCCCAGATTTCGCCCTTTCATTCCTTAAAAACATTCCTCATAATCTTTTCTTATTCCTCAAAAACATTCATCATTCCTCAAAAACATTCCTTATTCCTCAAAAACATTCATCATTCCTCAAAAACATTCCTCATTCCTCAAAAACATTCCTCATTCCTCAAAAACATTCCTCATTCCTCAAAAACATTCATCATTCCTCAAAAGCATTCCTCATTCCTCAAAAACCTTCTTCATTCCTAAAAATATTCCTGAAAAACATTCCTTATTCCTACAAACATTCCTGAAAAACATTCCTTATTTTTCAAAAACATTCTTCAAAAAATTCCTTATTCCTAAAAAAACATTCCTAAAAGATATTCCTTATTCCTCAGAAATATTCCTTATTCCTCAGAAACATTCCTCATTCCTCAAAAATATTCCTCAAAAACATTCCTTATACCTCAAAACATTCCTCATTCCTCAAAAACATTCCTTCCTCAGTTCGTTTGTTTGTCAAACAAAACTCAGCCGACTTAAACAGCCCGAGAAAGACATTATACTTCAGATTGAACCATATTACCCCTACAGCACTTTCTCGCTCAATTTTTACTTAAAACAGACTCTTGCATTCTATTTTATACACCACTGAAATAATAAGTTTTTCAGAAAAGCAATAGGGTAAGGTTAAATATATTAAAAGTGCACAACTAAGAGCACATAAATTTATTATCTTACTTTTTCAATACATTCAATATTTGCATTTCTCTGATTTTAGCAGATAATGGATAGTACACAATGGTTTCATTCGATGGTGACCCTTTCCTTAAGTTCTTCGATGATTGAAGATCTCTCCTTACTATGCAAAGCAATCAAAAGTATGAGTCTATCAACAAGTTCATTGGGTCTTCAGGAAATATGATAGTCTGTGATCTTGTCGTCTCATGCTTTCTTAACATCACTTTGTTCATCAAAGCTAGTGAGGAGATGTGTGAGGTCGTCGAAAAAATTCGCTACTGTTTTCACAATTAACACTGCCTCCATTATCGTATCCATGGCCCTTCTCTTTTTCGCAACTCTTCGAGCTGGAATGCAATTTCATATACGCTGAAGAAACTTAGGAAAAATCTATCAGAGATGACGGACTATAACCTGTTTTATTTACAGAATTTTCTCACATCACACAGCGGGCAGCGTCGCTTTGATTGTGATTAGCAGGAGTATCAACGGGGAGCATGTCATGCAAAAATAGCCTCCCATGAACCTCGATGTGTATCGACTCGGGGAATATTCGTTGAAATACTACTGCCGTCAATACCAAGCACGATGGAAAAACATAACTTTGAATACTTACGAAAAAAAACTAATATGATATCCTTACTGCCGGGTATAACAGAGATCACGATCATATCATGAATATATGATTCTAAATATGCATGAAATAGGTTTTTGACCATGGCGATAACGCTCAGGCACAATGTCATGTTTACTAACGACGCCTTGAGCTATTTGCACACTAGGATGAAAACGAGCCCAAGCTTACTCAAGTAAAAGTTCTCAACATCGCACCTAAGTCCTTCACCAGAGTTTAAGTAATTATTTATTCCATTAAAATGACAGCAGCAATGAATGCAAGCCCTATTCCCGATGCATAAACATTTGCAAACTGTTCTGTGAACATTGCGATAGTCGCCATCCAATAGAACCACGAAACGTGGCGGTGGAGAATAGACACCCTTTCTATAGCGATTATTTCGCACTGACACAGGACCGGACACGCTCAATACTTCACACCATCGTCTCGACAACAGTTGCACAGCTACCAGAGCACACGCCTCCCATCAAAGCGAGCTAGGTTCGATTCCCGGCAGGGGTGGCACCTGTATTTTCGCGCATGTCGGAAACGTGATTGATGACGTTGCCAACAGTATATCACCCGTGTTGGACTTGGCTATGTCCGGCAGATTTTCTCGGAACACTTGAACTTCTTCACCGACCTAAACGTCGTCACCCATTCCAGCTGCTAAGNTATGTCCGGCAGATTTTCTCGGAACACTTGAACTTCTTCACCGACCTAAACGTCGTCACCCATTCCAGCTGCTAAGATCTCTCTCAACTCAAAACAAACGGTGTCCCCTGGAAAAAAAAATGTACTGGTGTGGGTGGATGGGCTGCCCACCACGATATTTTCGTTCTTTACCAATGTTATTTAATGCAGATCACTGACGGAGAGTAAGCGACGTACAGTATTCGATTTAAACAACCTAGCTATACAAAAGGTATAAAAACTTACGACGAAACTAATTTAAAATAATGCCTACAACAGCTTAACTAATGTTCCAAGAAACGATTCATACCCTTGGAATAGCGATAACATACAATAGGAACGCGCCCGAACTCTTTTGCCAAAGCAGGTAGAAAACTGTTCGCAGTTCGACTGTGATCGTCATTGTGTTTGCGCGTGTTGTGTGATGAAGTGTTGGATATTTAACGTTTATGCAGTTATGGAATCGTCTTCTACGGGTATTTAATATTTTATTTATGCATTAATAATAAATAACTACAAATGAATTCTAAAGTAAGAAGATAACAACTAAACTTGAGAAAATTCGGCCAAAATTCACAAGTTGTCCGACTTTGCAATGCTATATTTTTTGAGTCAAGTGTAGTCAAGGATTAACTTTTGTGTTTTTCTTATCCTTAACTATTTTTAATTATAAAAATATACCCATTCATTGCGATTTTATGCGATTGTTTAGATTTTGTACATTTTTTCGATAGATACGTGGCCCAAGCGGAAAGAATTTTTTGATGTGTGGCGCTCTACTAGCACGAAGAAACGATTACAAACAATGGTTGACTTCTTCAAATCTTTCTTCATCAATCAAACCTTCGATGAACACAAAGAGAAGCAAATAAAAGCCCTTGAGAAAAGAGGTGAACAAATTTGGTTAAAATGGGTTCAGAAACAAAGACGTCAAGATTTATTCTCTAGGCGATACAAAGATTGACTCGAAGAAGATATTGTTGTTGAAGTGACGTAGCTTTCATCTAATGAAAATGTCACACCTGGATCCAGTGGAATAGGTCGTCCAAAGAAGTTATTTAAGGAAAGTTCACGAAAAACTAAATTAAGAAAAGTGAAGAGTTTACTGTAGGATTTTGTTTCTGAAGAAATAACGTTCACTGCTGAAGTGAGTGAACGAGCCAGAGGTAAACGAGACGCTGCTAATCTGATAAAATAAATTTCTGCGGCTTCACCAAAACGCGCCACACGTTACGTATAAGCAAAAAATACTATAGATGTGGGACCGAAAGTGCGGCCTTTTACTCCTGATGAAGCATTGGCATTTTTTGTTTACAACAATTTTACTGTCGATCAATACAAAAACACTCAACAAGAGGCTAGAGAAAGCGGTTGCAACTTATACCCTTCATACAATCAATTACATAAGGCTAAGCAAAAGTGTTACCCTGCTGTGGAAAACATTATAGTAACTGACATATCTGCTGAGGTTAATCCTCAGGCTCTTGTAGACCACACAGGTACAAGTCTATGCCAATATGTGCTTTGAGACGTCCTGACAAGTCTCAACAACACTTTTATTTACAAATGGGGCTGTGATGTCTCATCTGGTCACAGTATATACAAGCAAGCATTTTCATGCTCGGAATGCACTGATGAATACATGTTTATTGTATCGTTCGTACCAATACGAATTATTGGAGCTAACAGCGAAATGATATGGCAAAATCCCCGTCCACTTCGCCACGATTCTGCTGTGTTATTAAATTTATATACAAAAAAGAAACAACATCACTGATAAAATAAGAATGTGAAAATATGGAGAAACAAATTGAATTACTTTTGCCTAAGAAAATCACAAAAATTAAACAAAGATGTCACCATTAGCCATCAATTCATTTTGACAATGATAGATGAAAAAATATGCAACGTGTTAGCAGACAATAAATCCAAGCAAAAATGCTACATTTGTAAAGCTAGTAGAAAATCATTAAATTTAGTTGAGCCATCTGCTGAGTCTGTCGTGGACCCAAACAAGTACAAGTTTGGTATCTCCAGCCTCCATGCATACATAAGGACTATGGAATGCCTTCTCAAAATTGCCTATCGCCTAGATATTAAAGAATGGCAAGTAAAAGGCACCGGGAAAAAATTAATGCTAAAAAAAAAGGAGGAATTGTAAATCAATTTAAGGTTGTGGGTCTCATTATACACAAAAAATAAGACCAGGTATGGGAACTAGCAACGATGGCAATACTGCTAGGCGCTTTTTTGCTAGTTCTCAAACAACTGCTAATATTACTGGTTTAGACGAAAAACTAATCTATAGATTAAGCATCATATTGCGAACCATTTCAACAGGTCTAGAAATAGATGCAACAAAATTTAGATTTTATTGTGAAGAGACAAGAGTCTTGTATTTGAATTTGTGTGGATGGTACATCATGCCTCCAACCCTGCACAAGATCCTTGTTCATGGTAGCATAATTGCACAAGAATCTATCATACCAATAGGCCAGATGTCCGAAGAGGCCGCAGAAGCAAAAATTTAACAAATCTGGAAAGTAATATTGGGTCACACATGCAAAAGCTCACGAGCAAGATCAAATTTAGATTTAATCAAATATATAATGATCACTTCTGACCCATTTATAACGTTATTAAGAAAATTACCCAAAAAACAACTGAGCGAATAAAACAAAGACATATATTCCTTACTAAAATAGAAAATAAACATTATGTATATACAAAGTTATGTTTTTAAATGTTAATCACCAAATGAATGGATGTAAATCGATTATAAATAAGTGAATGTCATTTTATTTTACTATTTAAGCCATTTTAGAACCAGGACCCATAAAAGGACTTTTGTCCCTCTAGATAGGTCAAATCGAATACTATGCGACGTGTGAAAAAATTTTAATTTTCTCGAGTCAGCTGTTGGAAATGCAGTTCAACGCACCAGTTTTACTGTGGAAGGTATCGAGGTTCTGGGAATTGGTCGGCCCAGAATCAGTCTGCTCATCAATCAGAATGGAGGAGCGGTCGTCCACAGAAAGATTTTGCCAATTTAATGAATAGAAAAAAGTGTTATTCATATTTTTAAACAGCAAATGAGGGAGCACCCTGAGAAAATCCTCATACTCTGTTCACACCAGCAAGGGCTCCGGGGGAAATGTTTAAAATGCAGATACCGTCGCCTATGCAATAATATTTATTTATATTATAGTATAATATGAATTAGGTTCATATATTTAAATTGCCATATATTATGAATATAGGCCGGGTCACTCCGGATTTTCGCAAGTAAGAATCGTGCCAGACGATGTCGCTGGTCGGCGGGTTTTCTCAGGAATCTGCCGTTTCCCCTGCCCTTGCATTCCGGCACTGCTTCATTCTCACCTTATTTCAACCTCATCGGCAGATGAAACATAATTCATAGGTGTCGCTCTTTCTTTTTCTTCTTGCGGCAATTCTACTTGTATTCCTGTTAATTTTTTCGTATAATTATTTACCCAGTAAATAAATTGTAATAAATTTTTATAAACGTCACAACTGTTTTTTTAATTATTCTTAATTTTTCCCCACATTGTAGATAATGGAACGGAATAAAATGGAGCATGCTCAAAATATTTTATATTAATTTTGAACAACATTTTATTGGATCGAATTCTTATTTGTTTTGTAAATTACTCTATATAAAGTTAGTAATGTTTTGCTTCCAATCTTGTTATTCAGTTTTCTAAAGCTAAGCTAGATACGAATGTGTCCTTTAATCTTTTATCTGAACAATCTATAAAATCTATAATATGGTTTGGAATTTTTTTGGTTAACTCCAGGACTTGTAAATTTTAAAATAAATTTACTATAAATTTTAATTCTAGAATAATTATCCATCCATGTTGAACAATCTTTGCCAGTCATATAATTATTTTTTACGATTGCATTACGATTTTCTTTACATTCTCCTTGCATTCGAAAATTAAAATTATTTGTTAAATAATGGCTCCCCTCTTCCGTATAAGATATTCCAGTAAAATCCTCTAGATATAATCAATTATAATGTTCTTTCTTTAATTATCCTAATATTCTTGGTAATTCTTCTACCCATGTATTTAATTTTACATCTGCTAGTTCGATTTTATAAGGAGTTTCATATTTTTCTCTATTATTACTATGACTGCTTTCATTATTAATTTTAAACCATTCAAATTGGAGTTTAATCAATATGGAAGCTTGGCTATAACACCATGTTTAAATAAATTTAATTTAATTTTTTTTCCTTAATTCACTATTATAATCACTACATGTTGATTCTTAAATAAGAATTTTCCATTCTTTAAATATTGTACGCAATCTGTAAAACCTACAATTTTTACAAACATAATATTATCGCAAAATGGATCTGTCATTGGTTGAAATTCTGTCAGTTTTTTTTTTTTTTTTGGTTCTAATTAATTTATAATGCTAATATTTGGTGTAATATTGCTGTTATTTAAATTTCCTGCCAATAACCATAATCAAAATATTTATTTTGTTTGTTTAATTTTATTGCCAAGTAATTCAGTTAAAGAATAGTGTTAAGTAGTTGTAGAGTATGTTTTTTTCAGTTTCCATTTATTTAATATAAAATGTAATATACATTTTTAAAATAAGTAATGGAGATTATAAGTAAAGAAGAAAAAATTTAATAGGTAGTTGAAAGTTGGTTGTTTAAAACAAAGTTGTTTGACTAAACCAAAGTTGGTTACAAATTTAGCCTTTATGAGAAATGCCTACTCTTTTACTTTTTCAATCATTAATATCACATGATAATTCTAGTGGCTGTTAAGGCATATTTAACATTGAATGCCAAGATAAACCTGGGGCTGTAAAACAGAAAGCTGGATATGAAACATATGCTAACGCATCTCTAAAAGTTTTCGTGAACATCTGCTAATAATAACACGTCTGTCTTTAAATATAGCTCGTGGTATTCTTCTAAATTATTTATATTAAATTTATTCCATATTTTTTACATATTCATAATCTTAATCTGATACATCACCTTAATTTAATTTATTATAGGATTCATTTTCGGTAGCAATTAATTATCTTGGAACTTTTTCCGTTTATCTATATTATATATATATATATATATATATATATATATACACACACCTTTTCTTAAAACTAAATAACCACACCATCTGCGAAAAATACGTCTGTTCTTTAGTTAAATTTGATGATAATTTATCAATCTTATTTTAAATTATTCACTTTTTACCGAAAGTTATGTGTGTCTCTTCATCACATTAATTTTTTATTTTCTCATCCTAGTCTATACATATCATAAAACTCAACGCCTCTGTCTGTTAGTGCGATTATCATACGAGAACCACGTATCCGATTTTCGTGTTATTTTTTTCATTCGTAGCTTTGTTCTCTGGCCAGGTTTTAGTATATATTTTGTTACGTAAAGTAATTTTCCCGACTTGATTCACTATTATCGTCACTGCTTATTCCTTATGTTACTTTACGTAACTAAATATGTACTAAAACTTGGCCAGAGAATATAGCTATGAATTAAAAAAACACGTAAATCGGATAAGTGGTTCTCAAGTGATAAGCGCACTAACAAATAGACAGACAGAGAGACGTTGAGTTTTATTATATATATATATATATCGAGTATAGAATTTAACACTAAGAAAAATACTACTTTATTTTAATAAAACCGATACAATAATTCTGTAGTCCACGTGAGTGGAGCCATGGGCACAACTAGTGATTAAATAAAAATAATAATAATCGTATCCAGCAATAATATGAAAATAAATTGGAACAAAATTGGGTTACTTCAATTGAAGATTACAATTATTAAACACCGGATTAATGTATTTTCTATTTAAGTGGTCATGTTACGTAAGTTATAATTATTACTGCATATTTACATTCACATACTAAAAAAATTCTTTGTTTAATATTAATAATTATTTCTTCTTTTGTTAATGGTTTCATTAGTTCTGTTAATAAATATACATACTCAATTTCTTCTGTTTCTTTTTTCATTAATTGAATACATTTTTAGTGCACTTTTGGACCTCTATATACAACTGTAATCTTACAATATGCATAAGAAAATACGATATAATAACTTAGGGTGGCATTCTTAAAAATTTCGTTTCCAATACCACAAATTTCTCGCATATAAGATGGGACTGTCTCTTAAGGACCTCTTAAATATCTCGTAAACCGGGCTTTAACTCAGAAGAAGTTTTGAGTCCCTTTTTCGCGAGACGTTTGAGAAACCGACGATTTTCTGAGCCCTCTGAGCGAGGCTAAAAACGCAAATCACTTTTCCAGCTATCGGCAATTAGAAACAAGGTTTTAACTGAAATGGTTTCGCCCAAGATAGCATGCGTTGCATAAAATATTTGTAAATTTATGTGTATGGTACTAGAATCGGTACTAACGGAAAATTAAACATAAAGCCCTTGGCACAATTGGCTGTTGGTGTTGGTATTGTTGGTGTTGATGGTTGTCGGTTGGTGTGCGACGTATTCCATTGCGCAATAGTCGGTTGGTGCGTTGGTGTAAATTGTTTCGCGATAGATCCACGAGGTAACAGTAAATCTGTAAAAAAAAATCGTATTGTTTTCATTTGGTGATAATTTGACTGTCTGAAATCAGCAGTACTGAGGTAAGCGATAACTGAAAATTTTATGTGACAGCAAGATACTGCATTGTGTCAAAATGAAATTAAATAAAATATTGTACCTAACCAAACATACATTTCAAAGGTTTATATACATTGGATTCGTAATATTGAAAACTGCTGGTCGCTGACGGGTAAGAATAATTTTATTTGCATCTTTTCCTTCCTCCATTTCAATCTTTTCACATATTTTGGCCGTCGCATGTCCAAACTACAAAACACTTTCTGATTGGTCGGTTGGTGGTTAACTACAAAGCACTCTCTGATTGGTTGGTTGGTGGTAAAACCCTCAATATTTTCAACTTTCTACATGACGAACCACCAACACCAACACCAACCACCAACTGCGAGTTGAAATGATGTTAGGAGCAACCACCAAACATCAACACCGGCCACTGACCACCAACCGCCCATTGTGCCATCTCACATATACCGCCCTTTACGTCAACTGCTACCAACACCAACACCAACAACAACCACCACGACCAACCGCCTATTGTGTCACGGGCTTAAATGTGGTTAAGAAATATGAAACATTGATCTCTCTACACTGACGTGAAATTATAAAACTGAGACTTTAAAATTGAAAAAATAACGGACACAAAAACCTACAAAAAAACGGCAATAATTAAAAATATAAAATAATTTACTATTAATTAACATAATTAATAAATAAAAGGAAACATTTAAAATATAATGAAGAAGAAATTCTGCTATATCTGAAAGATGTGCTTAGTGGCCGTGTGTTAATGACAGCTCGGTTATGGTAGTAGGATCATGACATTTTGATGCATGTTCAAATCCCGATCCAGAAAAAATGTATTAATTTATAATATTATAGTCCTCGCAAATCTAACACTACGGAATGTATATTATTTTCCTCCAAAACCCTTTATTAGAACCACAAACAACTAGAATCAACAAGAGATTTTGCGAATAGTTCCATGGAATTCGTGGAAATTTCCTTCCTGGAAAAATGTACTCATAAGCAAAGAAATATATATGATACTAGTTATATTCCTAATTTCACTTGTAATTTTTCAACACAATTACTTGGTAGTCATTTAAAAAAATACCTGCGCTACATCAAACCATGATAAGACAAACGAGTAACAGATAAATATATTCGTACATAGTCTATCTGTTTTTAGGCAAGATTTTAAATTTACTGTATTATTTTCACCCCTACATTTGTGTGGTTCAAGAACATTATGTCATCACTTAAAAACAAATATATCTGACAGTGTATTGTATCTCACTTATCGAAATGATGTAAGACGTGCGCCATTTTTACAAGTAAAATGAGAGGTTAGTGGTATGGGAGTCGTTCAGGGGAGGTCAAGTCTTCTCGTAACTTTTAGAGTACCCGCAACTGTAACCAACAAGCAAACTACTCGCTGATAGTTTAAGGATCTCGTTTTCCTGCCAAAACCAGATGCGAACCGAATGTGGATCGCATCTCCATCGCAAAAGTGACTATGGATATCAGTCTTTATCAAGATGCTTCATGCAATTGATATTTCACTGTATATGATTCGTCATTTAACATTAATCCTAGAGTATTTACTTTTTTATCAGATAGTTAACATTTTTTAAGTTTTTTTTTTCATAGACTTTTATCAGTATCATCTTCTGTTAAAACTGAATATCTTGGCATTAACTTATACTCTGAAGAGACGAAAACAACTGGTACACCTGCCTAATATCGTGTAGGGCCCCCGCGAGCACGCAGAAGTGCCGAAAGACGACGTGGCATGGACTCGACTAATGTCTGAAGGTATGCAGGAGGCAATTCACACCATGAATCCTGCAGGACAGTCCACAAATCCATAGGAGTGCGAGGCGGTGGAGATCTCTTCTGAACAGCACGTTGCAAGGCATCCCAGATATACTCAATAATGTTCATGTCTGGTGATTTAGGTGGCCAATGGAAGTGTCTAAAGTCAGAAGAGTGTTCCTGGAGCCACTCGGTAACAACTCTTGACGTGTGGGGTGTCGCATTGTCCTGCTGGAATTGTCCACGTCCGTCGGAAAGCACAATGGGCATGAAAGGGTGCAGGTGATTGGACAGGATGCTTACGTATCTGTCACCTGTCAGAGTCGTATCTAGACGTATTAGGGGTCCATTTCACGCCATATGCATACGCCCCATACTATGACAGAGCCTCCGTCAGCTTTAACAGTCCCCTGTTGACATGTAGGGTCCATGGATTCATGAGGATGTCTCCATACCCATACACGTCCATCCGCCCAATACAATTGGAAACGAGACTCGTCAGACCAGGTAACGTGTTTCCAGTCATCAATAGTCCAATGGTGGTGTTGGCGAGCCCAGGCGAGGCATAAAGCTTTGTGACGTGCAGTCAACAATGGTACACAAGTGGGCCTTCGGCTCCGAAAGCCCATATCAAAGATGGTCCGTTGAATAGTTATCACGCTGGCACTTGTTGATGCCCCAGCATTGAAATCTGCGCTAATTTGAGAAAGAGTTTCACGCCTGTCACGTTTAATGATTTTCGTCAGTAGTCGTTTGTCCCGTTCGTTCACGATCTTTTTCCGGCCACAGCGATGTCGAAGATTTGATGTTTTACCGGATTCTCGATATTCACGGTACACACGTGAAATGGTCATACACGAAAATCCAAATTTTATCGCTACCTCGGAGATGCTATGCCCATCTCTCGTGCGCTGACTATAACACCACGTTCAAACTCACTTAAATATTTATAACCTGTAATTGTTGCAGCAGTAACCGATATAGCAACATTGCCAGGCGCTTGTTGTCTTATATAGGCGCTGCCGACCGCAGCGCGTTACTCTGATTGGTTCCATACCTCTGTTATTAGCATACGCACGCCTATACCAGTTTTTTTGGCTCTCCGGTGTGTATCTTGATATCTCTTGGACTGAGCTTGCATGTCTATAATAGTAACTTGAAGTATGAATAAATTTTAATGGACTCTAATAGTATTCCGATAATTGCTGAATATAATTTTTTTCACATATGTTAGGCAGTTCTATCTTTACTGTATAACTTGTAAAACAATATTCAATATGTTTATCTATTTTTTCTTGGGAACAGAAATGTTGAAGGAACATGTTACATAATAATTTCCTTTGCTCGTAATTATTTTTTTTGTGATGAGATCAATTATGATAAATCTTTAATCCAACAGTAATGTCTGTAATCACCCTGTTTATAATATAATAAACTAGCGAACCGGCCTGGCTTCGTCCAGGTACAATTGAGTTTAACAGCAATACACTAATAAATAAATTGGGAAAAGACAATTCATTTATGTGAAAAGAGAATTGTAAAATTATACTATATTGACCTAGGTTTTCAACTGATTACGGCAACCCAAAAGGAAGGAAATATTTTCTACCCGATAGCCAAGAAGTAGGGTATTGTTTTTGGAGTGTATCTGTGCAACTATCGCATAGTTACCATATTTCCGCTTCCCATCGTCGTTGTATGAAAATCAAAACGTGAGTTTCATCAAGTTGTAGCTTTAGAAATAAGTGTACCTAGGTACTAACTTTTCCGCTTGGCTGAGGGATCTTAATCGATCACCAAAGTTAAGCATCGTTCCCAACTGCACACATTTGGATGGGTGACCGTTTAGTGGCATAACATCTGAGCGCTTCCGGGCTTCGGAGGGCACGTAACATTTTCGGTCCCGGTTGTTATCGATTGATAGCAGTCGTTAAGCCATTTCAGAGGTCCTTGGCCGGCCTGATAAACTCTGACACCAGAGGAAAAAAATATTTCGGTTATATTCTCAGCCATTGCAGAATTAGGTTTTGTTGTTATTCCACAGGAACCGTACAATTTTCCGGGATAAAAAGTATCCTATGTCCTATTCCCGGACCTAAAGTACCTACATACCAAATTGCATCAAAATCCGATCAGCCGTTATGGAGCTGAGTTCGGTCACGTTCCCAGCCGTTGCAGAATTACGTTTTGTTGTTATTCTAAAGGAACCGTACAATTTCCTGGGATAAGAAGGGTCTTGTGTCCTTTTACAGGACCTAAAGTACCCACATACGAAATTTGATCAAAATCCGTTCAGCCGTTATGGAGCTGAGTAGTAACAAACATACGTATACACACAGATTTTCACATTTATAAGATTAGTAGGATTTACGTGTTTCTCTTTCATCTTATTTGATATATTAAGGGGATGTGTATTATATGTATAATTATATGAGTATACATATTTTGATACATTGTTATTAGATTCGATTTTTTTTTGTCATTAATGTTTTTTGGATATTCATATTTATCTTCTATGTTATTAATATCTAGTTATTCTATCAACATTATCTGTTGCTGGAAACAATGCTGATTTAGTTGACCAAATAAAATATATTTCATCATTGTTCTTAACATTATTACAAGATTTCTTACCTTTAATAAATTTAGGCTGTTCAAAATATTTGGAACCATTTAATGGATTACATGTATTAATGGCTAGTTGCAAACCAATAATATTAGTTAATGTCCAGCTAGATCCTATTTTTTGCAGACATATGTGTTACTGTTTTTTTTCTTGGTTTTTTGTAAAAAAAAATTTACATCCCTTCAATTTAATATGTAATATTTAAATGATTATAATAAAAACTCTTGTGCTTGATTATTAGTGGGCATGCGATAACTATCAGTTATTTTATTATTAGCCTTCAGCCCCTTGTGTTTTTAAAAGCAGCATTCATTATTTAAAACACCTTAGATTTTCATGTTTTCATAAAATGGTCATGTTCTAACACCAGCAATAGTGAAATGTAAATAATTAAACTTTTGTGAAATTATATTTTCCTTCAAAGCATTAATGATATTGTTCTCCTTTAACTTGTGTATATTCTTAATATTTAATCGATTTAGCTACCATGTACAGTCCTTTTATTTTCATTTAATTCAGGTTAGTGTTTTTATATTTGATTCGCTTTTATCAAACCCATATTTGGTATTGCTACTTGCATCTCATTAACTTTATTAATATGTTTATTAATTGTTTTTATTATATAATCGTCCTTTAACTTATGCATATTCTTAAAACAAAGATTTAGCTATTTCTCTCAACTCTCTCACATTCATTTCACTCACTTTCGATGATGTCATTTTTCTCTAAATATTTGTATACAAAATATTAAGTAATAATAAATTTTAATGTATATGATATGTTTAAGGTTTTTTTTAATGTATTAATGCTGAGCATTATCAGTAATAATATCATTACTCCTTTTATCTGATTCGCTTGAGATAATATTTTATTTCTTTTGCTTTTTCTTAAGGTATTTCGTTCTCATATTCTCGTTCATACATACTGTATATTTATGATAATATGTATCTGTTGTATAAGGATGAGGTGAAATTAAATTGATATCTTCGGTTTCTTGACAATGATTACATGCATTTTAAAGTGTGATTTCTATAGTTTATGTTTTTCAAGATAAGATTAGCCACATTCATCACAAGATACTTTATCTAAATTTTTATCACGATTATTTTTAAAATATTCTTTATGGTGTTGAATAAAACATGTTTTACGTGTATTAATGAGTTTGTGAGTGAAAACAATAAATTTATTTTTATTCGCCAATTTTTTTCTATTGCTTAATCACTTGTCATGATTCCATTTTTATGTTCTTATTTATATGAAAGTTTTATTTCATAAAGTTAATTCAACTTTTTTTATATTAATAGTAAACTACAAAATGGAATGCCTGCTCAAAAAATTAAATCATTCATATAAATGTATTAAACTACAAGAGTTATAGATCGATATAAGATATAAAAAGACAGAGATTTAAATTACTTTGTATAAAAATTTATTGTATTCTACATGAGGAATATAAAGTTGTACTGCCAGATTGCTATACAAAGTAGATAGATGTAAATGCTATAAATCAACAAAATTAAAGCTTTACATTTCTAACATATAAAGGTTTGAAGGAGATAAAAAAAATGGCCAACCTGTGCATATGATAGAATTATTTTAATTTGTAATGTTATACTTTTGTGCTAATTAATTTTTATTAATATAAGTGTGCCACTTATTTTTTCATTGGCTTGAAAAAAATTATAATAAGATTTTGTCTGCACTATTATTTAGAAAAAAAGTAATAATATTTTACATGGGCCAAGATTACTGCCACACTTGTGCCTCTTTAAAAAATTCAACTGCTGACATTAAAGCCTTTTTTTAGAAAGATAGCTATTTTATTTACCTATTTAAGAAAAAATTTATGTAATTCCCTTAAATTAAGTTGTTCCGCTGCTGTGCCAGTTTTGTGTGTCTCTGTCCCCCTTCGTTTTAATTGTGCCACTTTTATTTGTTATTTTTTTCTAATTTGTGCCATTTCACCCGATTGTTTTCTTTGCTATTGATAAAAAATCGATTGATTTAGATAAAAATTGCTAAATTCAGGGCAGTTTTTACTGTGCCACCTTCATCCCAGTGGTCTAGCTTTAACATTACTAATATGGGGAAATAAAAATTGTACAAAATGAGTCAAATGGTTTATTTTCGTTAAAATAATGACTGATTTAAATTTATTTAGCTTGATTTCAATAAAAGGGGCTACTGTGGCTGAGCGGTTAGCCTGCTCGCCTCCCACGAAGGCGAAACGGGTTCAATCCCCGGCCGGGCCACTCCCGGACCCTCGCATGTGGGAATCGTGCCAGACGATGCCGCTGGTCAAAGGGTTTTCTCGGGGATATCCCGTTTCTTCCACCACCCCACTCCGGCTCCGCTCCATACTCACCGCAACCAAATCTCTTCACTCACTCACATTTCAATAAAAATTGAATATTTTATTTTTGAGGCTCAGAATTGCCCTTTACTAGAATTATTATT
Source organism: Clitarchus hookeri (assembly GCA_002778355.1). NCBI lineage: Eukaryota > Metazoa > Arthropoda > Insecta > Phasmatodea > Phasmatidae > Clitarchus > Clitarchus hookeri. Next base: position 2,329,712 of record NQII01000005.1, on the reverse strand, counting down.
AACTCTTCAAATATTGCTCGTTGTTAGTATTTTTTTTAAATTTATGAGACTAATTAATTTGTATTTTTTCACTGTATTTAATGTACAAAACTTAATATAGGTAGTTTTGTTTCACTCAATCAGGTTCATAATTATGCATCAAGAAGTAATACTTAAATTGGTTTTCCTAATTGTAGGCTAAGAAAACCACAAATATATTTTGAGTATGATGGAGTTAAGGTTTGTAACAAACTATCTTTTTATATTCGTACAAATAACTTCCTGCCCACGGCTTCGTCCGTGTATATTACACCAAGCAGGTACTATTTTCTTTACAGAAGGAGCTCTTTGATTTGTGTCTTCTGAGTCTTTCTAGTCGTAAAGCCACTGGAATATATTCAAGTTACATTAAATATTATTTTAGTGAATAAAATTTTAGATTTGATGAGAAATAAAATACAAACAAATGGCATCTCCATTGTAACAAAATGTATTTTTGGCAGTTCTATGCGTAATTAAAAAATTAATAGTTTTGACAGTTCTGCTCGCAAGAAACCAATTAAATGTTGCAACAGAAAGATGGTTAATGCGCAGCTGGCATGGATACTATATCCCGATTGACTCTTCATCAAAAACGACGAGAGAAAATATCAACCGAGGTATAAAATTAAATATAATACGAACACAAGAAAAACATAAGGAAAAAAAACCCTGTGCGATGTATTTTACTGGCCGCGCAGTCTAAGAAAATGATTAATTATTGATCCTGCTTATTTCTGACAGCATTTTGCTATGACTATAAGGAAAATGAAACTTGTTTTCTTACTAAGAAACAAGTTTCATGTCTGTTCATGCACTGGCGTAAAATGAAAAATGAACACCCCAACCCAATGGTCCCACATGAATGGAGGTTTAATTGAATAATTATACAGCCTGTATACTGTGTAAGATAAGGGTTGTACACCTATGGACAGAAGCTACAGAGTGTGTTGAACAACAATGTTAGTATCTTGTGTAGCTGCATTTAGCAACGATTCAGTCCTGCTGTTGTGCGTAGAGAGGATCATTAAGATGTCGGATGTCCTTTTGGGAATAGTGTTCCATGCTAATTCCACCTGTTGTTGCAATTGGTGGAGGTTTGTTACCGGTATTGCAGACCGCACCAAATGCCGTTCCATCATGACCCACACATATTCAATGGGGGACAGATCGGGTCATCGTGCTGGCCAGAGGAGTTGACGAACACCGTCAAGAGTGCCCTGGGTAACACGAGACGTGTGTACTCGGGCATTGTCCTGGTCAAAAAGGACATCTCCTTGGTGTTGTAGGAACACCAACAAAATGAGCTGGATGATGTTCTGGATGTAGTATTCACTGTTAAGTGTTCCCTCAACAAACACCAGAGGCGTACGGTCATTGTGNGGCCAGAGGAGTTGACGAACACCGTCAAGAGTGCCCTGGGTAACACGAGACGTGTGTACTCGGGCATTGTCCTGGTCGAAAAGGACATCTCCTTGGTGTTGTAGGAACACCAACAAAATGAGCTGGATGATGTTCTGGATGTAGTATTCACTGTTAAGTGTTCCCTCAACAAACACCAGAGGCGTACGGTCATTGTATGATATTTGCCCCCTCCCCCCCAGACAATGATACCAGGAGTTGGTCATGTATGTCGCTGTTGTATACACTCTGGTTGTTGCTGCTCTGCTGGTCGACGCCGCACTCGCAAACGACCGTCACTGGCGCCAAGGCAGTAACTGCTCTCATCACTAAACACAACTCCGCGCCATTCATCCCTCCAGTTGCGTCGTTCGCGACACCATCCGAAGCGGGATGCATAGTGATGAGGTGTGAGAGGAAGCCTGACGAGCGGCACCCTTGATCGTAGTCCAACATCCAGTAAACGGTTGGTGATGGTCCTAGCTGATACTCTGGGTGCTACAGTGGCCCTAATCTGTGTGGTGGTCGCCGTGCTATCAGCGATGGCTGCTCGTCTGATGCGGCGGTTCAGGCGGGAATCAGTATGCGCCGTCCGGAACCAGGTTGACGAGCATATGCACCATCGTTGGAGCACCGGTACCACCAATGATGCACAGCAGACGCTTCACGTCCTACCCGTTGGGCAATTCCTCGGAAGGACCATCCAGCCTCCCTCAGGCCCCCATTACGACCTCGTTCAAAATTCGTTAATTGCACGAAGTGTGGTCTTCTATGCCGTGGTGGCATTTCTACAATGCTTACTACACACAGGCCGGTGCTTTAAATAATAGACTACTCTTTCACCGAGTCAACTACAGTTGTATTGGGTTCAGCGGTATTATGCCTAGTACGTGATTCTTACTCTGTCCACAACACAACACTGTTAATTATTGCATGTACTGCCTTCTATCAGTGCTCTACGTCGCCGCTTTATTGGTGTTCATTTTTCATTTTCCGCCAGTGTACTTTCGTTTACTGATAATTTTTACTACACACGTTGGTTTGAAGGGTACAGGCATGGAAAAGATGTAAAATATGTCATATATCATCGAAAACACATTCGAACCCTTTTCATATTCTTAATAGTTTGAATTTATAAAAATGCTGAAATTAGTTTTTAGGTATTTATATAGCCAACATTTAAAACCAAATACAATTATATATCATGATAAAGAGATATTATGGGGTCCTCTAAAATATCTTTTACTTTTTTTATCCCACTAAAAGGTCGAATTTTGAACAATCCTTTTTTAGTAGGTGCCTGCACCTAAAAAGGAAGTAATGCATAAAGTTTAATGGCATTGAATCTAACTGTTTAGGCTGTGCTTTGATGAGTGAGTGAGTGTGTGAGTGTGTGAGTGACGTAGTCAGGCCACTTATTTTTACACATAATATTGTGAAGCTTGAATTGTAAAAATATTATTAGGAGTTGGCTTGTTCCACATCTTTTTATACTATTGATGGATGAATGTGCATATGCCATTATTACGAGTTAATTAGGAATATGACAGAGCATATTAAAATTGTATATTGTCAAATACAAAATGAATATTTTATTACATTCAATATAATTATTATTTTGAGAGTTTATCGGAAGAAAGTTATTTGGTATTGGTTGCAGTTTGTACCGAGGGAGAGAAACGAGTATTTTTTTATTCTCGTTTCTCTCTCTCTCTGCACAAGAAAGCAAATAATAGGTAAATGAAATATTCTGGATGTGTTAAAATAAGTTTTACGAACTTATTAACCTGCTTCCGTTTTCAAATACAAATTAATATATGCTCATTATGATGGACATAAACTGATTATCACACACAAACGAAAACTATAGTTGCAAAAGTGCTAAACTTCACATCCACATGGGTCACATACGTAATGGCCTCTTGAAGCAAACAGATTTAATTGTCAGGGAAACATTCCGGCCGTTCCGTTCTTGTGCTGAGCTGTTCCGACCGTTACCGCTCGGTTGCATTTCATTGGAATGAATGCACAGTAATATGGCCTGTGTCGCGCCGTTCGTTCATGCTGGGTTTTCTCATGTATGCCGTGCTTTGCGATGGTAATCCGGTTGTGCGAATCAAGCTCGGACGCCACAGAGGTGGTTTTAGAAAACAAATAATGGCAGACGTTTTCCAATTTAGAATTTATTATTTTAATTGTTGTTAAGTTAAAGGCATTTTCTTATCAAATATACACTCTAAACCCGAAACAGTGAAAAATCACTGATTCACAGCCAATCAAAACACAAATCGGTGAAAATGGCTCCACCGAGAATCATTAGAAAATAGCCGGATTTTTTTCTGGGAAACAATTTCACTGTTTGAGTAAGTGTCAAAGTGAACTGCACACGGTGAATTAAATATTGTTTATTGAATTTAGCCAAATAATTACGAGTAATTAACTTATGTTCGACAGTCACAGTTGATAATGTGCCGTCGTAGGCAATATATGTAAATAAAAACCCCCACTTTTAACGGGATTTGAACCTTAAACTTTTTGATGCCAGGACGTTGCTTTATCAATTTGGCTACCAAGTTTACATCAGTATTCCAGGAAAATTTATGTATTACATTATTTGACCGAAAATATGAGGCTTTAAATGTTATGCAGTTACTTTTCGTTTTTAATTCGATTGGTAACATAAGGACTGTTTATGCAGATATTACGTATGAATATATTCACTTCGCCACTTTTAATGCAGTACAAACATAAAAGCCGAGCATAATAATGGTTACGTGAAGAAGAAATGAAAGTGCCAATGATCATGTTAGCTTGTAAAGTGGTATTATTAAAGGAGAAAAACAAATTTAAAAATACTATGGTATTACATTCACTCTTTCCAATGTTGTTTACGTTTTTATCTGTTTATGAAAATATTTACTTAGAATCGTATTACGTACGATCACTAACAGGCCAGCCAAAACTATATCACTTAGGGGTCATTAGCAAAGTTGGTTAACATCTCAGTGGAAAATGTCAAATGTTCAGTAAGTGAAGGAAAAAATTTTTTTTTTTTTTTTTTTTCCTTAATTTCCAGATAGTGTTTGAAAGTAACCGTTTGGTCGGCCAGACTATAAAAGTCAATAAGTTCGTGGACTACTGGCGCTCCGAGTGTAGGCAGCCACGCATCACGGCGACGTTAAAATGTAACGTGGGCTGGCGCTACGCGTGTAGGGTAGCCACGAACAACGAAGACTACAAAATTAATTACTGTAATACGTATATAAAAAAACATCTCGCCAAGCATAAATATAAAATTTTTACTAAACATTAGCTTTTTTAAGGACTTTTTGTAAGATAACATTCAGAGGCAATGCATACAGAAAGGCAGCTTCACAATCTTGTATGCCTACAATTCCAGGGAAAGTAGAGCGATAAGTAAGAGTAAGAAGTAAAGGAGGGTAAATTAAGGTTATAATAAATGGTGTATCATTTTACTTAAAAAATATTAAGGAAATAATTTGAAGCATCTTATACGAAACGCTTTTCTTTTTCAGGCTCTGATACCATCATATAAGCTTAAAAGCTAATGCAAATAATTATTTCCACATTATTAGAAAAATAATAATTTAAGAAATTCTTTCGGAAATCTTTATCACATTTATTTAAGACACACAAATTTTCCATACTTAACTCTCACGATGTCATATTATTGTTATATGTATTATGATATTCAGCAAAAAATCGAGATCCCGAGGTATAGCTAAATATGCTCAAACACGGTTATCCGAATATTTAAAGGGATATTTACATCCATAAATGTTCAACAATGCACAGAAGAGGAATGGAATGGAAATGGAAATACTATAATTTTCTCTTAAGAACTTCTTCGCAATAATTTCAAGCACAAGAAAAAAAATGTTTGATGTTCTTACCTTTGGAAAACATTGGTGTTATCTATTTCACTGCACTTTATTGCCGCACACGCGTGTAGTTTATCAAAGCACTTATTCTGTTATCTGTCTCAAACGTTTAACTGAAAGAAAACAGTTGTCCTTAAGCGTGTTTAAATACTCGCGTTTTTAAACATCAGAAAGGTACAAGAAAAATTTAATACGATAACTGTTACAGTACTACTTTGATTAAATGTATTATCTTCCCCTTGTTTTATATATGATTTTAGAATAACATTAAAAAGAAACTAATTCATATTTCACATATGTTTACTTTAAAGCAGAGCCCTAAATTTACATTCAAGTTATTTGCCTTGGTTAAGAAACTGAGCACTTCACGCCTTAGTTCATTGCACGATCTTGAGCGAATGTTATGACAACCAAGTATGGGCTGCGTGCGTGTTTGATGTACGGTTCAGTGCCAGAGGGCGGGAGCAGAGAAGTCAGAGAGGTACATTATGGAGGGGACAAAGACAGAAAGCAGCGATGTGTGTCAACAATGAATCCGTCCGCTTTGTTGATTGTATGCTTTCTTGCTCGCATTTGAAATTTTCTCTTAACGTTATTATCGCCTTTCGATAGCTCCCGTTCACGTGAGCAAACAAATAATCAGAATTTTATTAAAGCGTACAAATTGCAAGAGATTACATGCAGTGTGCTACTAATGCTTTATATCGATTTCTTATAATAAACAGAGGCGGTAATTTATAAATGAAACAGAAGCGCATAGTTCTTATGGATGTTTTGCTGGAAAGGCGCAAATTGCAAAAACTAAAAAAAAATGTCCCTTTAAAGCTTTGGAAGCTCATAATTAGAATCTCTGATCATATTAAATAATGAAGAAATCCTAATTACAAGTTTCCACAAAATTTAAGTATTCCTTTGAACCCGTCTGTGAATCACGGCAAGGAATAAAACATGAATAGGTAAAATATCTAGGGCGTTTCCCCATTCAGTGTACATAAATATGTCTTAGGAATTAGTTTATCAAATAGCATATTGGTTTTGAACATGTTATTTTATTTTTTTGCAAACATATTTCTAATTGAAGGTGCAAACTCAGGAAAGTAATTACCACCATAGAACAGGTTTCTGCAAAAGAACACGTTCTATTCAACTGTATTACATAGGAGGAAAAAACAGTATATTCAATATGTGTGGATTATCATTAGTCTTATGTTACTTCCAGGAATAACCTGCCGAAGTGTGTCCTCATATTTTAGAACAGCGGCGGGTGGTAAACTGTTGCAAGGTAAGCTGTGTTTTGCTCTGTGCTATACCTAATCGATTGCTAGTTTGCACATCGGCCATTTAAACGCAGAAGTGCAGTTGACGTTACATAACATGTGTAATGGTGCCTCGCCACCCTCCTTTGAGTGGCCGGAATACATTCAGTTTCACCCAGCTAATCTCTGGTAACTGGTTCCTGCTGCGTGCGCAGAGCGTGTACAGCACTGAGCAAGCACAAGCTTACCTTGCAACACTTCACCACGCGCCATTGTTTTAGAAATATGTTAAATATACCCGCGTGTATGTATAATTAAAAGGACATTCATTTAACCTGAGACTGCAAAATATCGCGAACTAGATGTGTCGTGCGGCAAAAACTTCCCAAATAAACATTTACTATTTTTTGGGGAGGGGGAGCAATTCAAGCCCACAAAAGTTAGATCACCGTCGCCTCATCTAGTGA
>NQII01000005.1:2150898-2322659 GCA_002778355.1 Clitarchus hookeri | reverse complement strand
GAGTAGGGAGCGACGTTTTATTGCAGATTCAGATTCTACGACGATAGATATGAAATACTTATTTGAAACAGTTTTTGCGATTCGTTGTAAATGGCGCTGTAATCGATGCATAGTAAATTACACTGAAGAACCAAAAAAACTGGAATAGGCGTGGTATGCTAATAACAGAGGTATGGAACCAATCAGAGTAACGCGATGCGTTCGGCAGCTAGGTCAGTTTCTGCTACTACAATGGCAGGTTATCAATATTTAAGTGAGTTTGAAAGTGATATTATAGTCGGCGCACGAGAGATGGTACATAGCATCTCCGAGGTAGCGATAACATTTGGATGTTCGCGTACGACCATTTCACGAGTGTACCGTGAATATCGGGAATCCGGTAAAACATCACATCTTCGACATCGTTGCGGCCGGAAAAAGATCGTGAAAGAACGGGACAAACGACTACTGACGAGAATCATTAAACGTGACAGACGTGCAACCCTTTCTCAAAATGGTGCAGATTGAATTTGTGGACTGCCCTGCAGGATTCGTGGTGTGAATTGCCTCTTCCATACCTTCAGACATTAGTCGAGTCCATGCCACGTCGTCTTGCGGCACTTCTGCGTCCTCGGAAGGGTGGTCGGGGGAGGGCTACACGATATTAGGCAGGTGTACCCGTTTTTTTGGCTCTTCAGTGTATGTTTTGTTAAATCAACTGAGAACCTCAATGTTTTACTCGAGGAGTCCGCGATACAAACTATAACGCTTGTAACTAATACATGTTATTCGACCTGTGATAGATGATGCCACATGCAGCGACGAGAAGTTGGGAAGCTTCTAGGCATTTTTGCGTGGTGAAACTCTATTGTCAAATTGGTAATACATTAAAGTTTACGAAATGTTACCTGTAATGTTCTGCATAATTCATATCGCAAATATTTGTTATAAGATTTTGTTATGTAAAGGTCCTGTCAATAAACATAGTCCAAATCTTTCTATTGTTGGTTTAATTTTATTGCCAAGTAATTCTGTTAAAAAATATTGTTTAGTAGTTGTCGAGATTGTTTTTTCAGCTTCAATTTATTTAAATTTAAAAATGAATCAGTGGAAATTATAATTAAATAAAAAAACTTTTAATAGGTAGTTGAAAGTTGGTTGTCAAAAGCAAAGTTGGTTATAAATTTTGCCTTTATGTACAGAAAAATGTCTAATGTTGCGACAACAGTATTGATGTCACTACAACAGTAAATTTTGTTATCTGTAAGCCGTCAGTAACTAATGTTACTGTTCATGATATATACTGTTAAGCTATCAAAAGCCCGTGGCAACTTCCAGATTTAATTTTTAATTTTTTTATTTCTCCCTAATGCATATATAGGAGGATTTATTTTTAAAAAATATGACATTTTAAACTTAGGTAATAACCTCGCTCATCATTAGGGACATAATATTTGAACTACTAACGTATATTTATGCAAAAAAAAACGCAATGCAACATTTTATAAATTAATTCATTCTCAGATTTAAATGACAACCAGGTACTACTTATTAACAATCAGGTACACAAATTTGTACAGAACTATGAAATGTAATGCTTCTTTAATGAAATATTTTCAGTAATTACCCTGACTATTCTGTTATTACAATTAAACGAATTATTCCTGTACAAGAGGTAATGAAGCCTCTTAATGTTGTGTCACATCAAGTACTTTTGTAACAACATTACCTCCTTACTGTTCTGTCAACACTAAGGTGGTGTTTATGTGTAGGCGAAACCATTTTTGCGTTAAATTTATGTTTACATTGGTGTTAAAAAATTTCTTGTTGTTTTCTTCGCTTTAAAAAGAACATTCCTATGTAAAATAAATCAAATACTATCATTTTGTCACAAAAATAAATATTACTGGCGAAAAAAATTACAGCTGGGAGGGGAACCGAGCCCGCGCCGATTGCATGACGCCCTACCAACTGCTCTATCTCAAGGCTACTACCAAGATGGCGCTCGAACTGTGTTGCAGTGTGTTTCCCTGGAACTTCATGCACCAATGTCCCTCTCTGTCTATTTTTTCTTTCTTTCGTGTTCTCTTTCAAGCACATATTATGGGGTCGAATGTTTTTCTTCTCTCTTCTCTCTTCTCTGCGTTTTTCCTTCCCACTAACATCGTGGCCCTGCTCCGGGCCGTGTGTGAACTGTAGTGCTGTATGTAGCCAAAAAGGGAAACGATGCTCTGAACACTCGAGATAATGACACATATCTTAAGAGTCATTAAGCTTATAGACGTTACCTTATCAGACTGATCACTTACGATATAGCTGAATGGATAAAGGTTCCGCATGTAGCATCGAGGGCGTTTGAGGTTTCAAGTATTTGAGGCGATAGTTCTTTGCGATCACCGGATTATTCAAACGTTTTCCTGTAACGAAAAAAAAAAATGTGATTAGACTGACAGTACTTGGATGCGTGAATTTACGAAAAAATTGCATGCGATGTATACACTTTGTAGTAATTTACACCAGAGGTAAATTTTACGCATAACAAAAACGGGTTTCTTCATCTTCCGTTCCTTTTTTGATCAGCGCTCTGAAACATTTTAATTTTTTACATCTTTTGGAAGCTTTGCTAAGAGGTCCTTCCTTTAGTAGGCATTACACTCGGAGAGATTAAAAACCTTCAATCAAATATAATACTAGTTTTCCCAACGCAAAAAAAAAAAAAACAAATAACCTATCGCTGCCCTGCTAAAGTGCTAACTACTAGTTTGCTTACAAGCTGAGCAAAGAGAAACGAACATCTGTAATGTAGAGGGTTGGCTGCGAACGTAGCCTTGAAATCAATACTACCCACTCTCCACTTACACTTACTGTGTAAAAACCGTTAGACATACACTTCCAAATAGTGTTTTTATTCTCATCTGAGATATGTTGCAATGTATTTCATAAAACGAGCTATAGCAAACCTCTAATTAATTTTTGTATTTCCTCTAACGAAATAAACAATATAAAAACATTCATAACTTTAAAATATCAATGTTTGCCTTTAGGAGTAACTCCAACATGCCAGAGTTCATGTTATTTAAAAAAATCGTTACACATCAACAGAAAGTGTGTACGCACCAGTACACTTAACGACATGTTTTTAATAGGAGGATTTGATTAACTACTCCTTGGGTACATTCCTAAATTTATTTATGATATCATGATTAATATATCTCACGAACCTTTTGATTAACGTAATTGGGCTCTTTATTTAGTAATAACTGACTTCTTGTGGAACCCCAACGAGACAGTGTCACACTTCCTGTGCCCCTCTCTGTTTTTCTCCCAAAAAAGTAAGAAATTTTCTAAAAACGTTTCTCTCTTTTTCGAGATATATTTGAACACATGATAACATATTTTTTATGTTTCAAGCACCCCCTTTCTCGTGGCTTTCATGACATTTCAGTACTTATGTTATAATTTAAGATACCTTTTGTTACAGTGTTATATTACGTTCCGTAAGCCGTTAGATATTTTAATTACTAACGATGACTTACTCTTGCCACTTATTAACCTGCACTAAATTTTATATCTGTATCTATTACTCATTAATTTCCTACATATTTTCGCGCAGTAATTATCAGTTTCAGACTAAATACAATTACTGCGTCCACGTTTACAAAACATGACACGTGCATGCGCTATGGAGATGAACAATTATAAGTTGCAAAATCGTCGTCAATATTATATTTAGTTAACCTGTAGCTTGTTTAATGTAGACGCATGTTTTCATTAACATGCCAATAGGTTTATTATTAACCAGAAACCGAGTGACGTGGCGCAGTGGTAACTCACTGAACTCGCATGAGGGAATACCCGGGTTCAATTCCCGGTCCGGTCATCCCAATTTCGGTTGTCCGTGGTTTCCCGAAATCACTCCAGGCGAATTCTCGGATGGTTCCTTAACAACGTACATGGCCGATTCCTTCCCATTCCTTCCCCAATTCCTATTCCCTGGGCATCTTTCTCCGTCTCTAATGACCACGCTGTCGACGAGACGTTAAGCCCAACTACCTACCTACCCAAGAAACAGAATTTTTTTGTTTGCAGCAAGAGAATTACGAAATATGCCTATAGTGATTTAGCAGTGGCTGGTAAGACAGATTCTTTAACTAAGAGGGATTCTAGAGTATTTACCCCTTTCTAAGGCGATTGAAACTGCTCTGGTACAGTACAGTTCGAAATAAAAATTAGCTTTTAACATTGTTGACATTTTGAATTAAATACAAGTCCCACAAAATATGCATTTCTGGCAACTACATCGCTCATAATGTTACCATTTCACAAACGAAATGAGTGAAGCAAGGTGCTAGCAAAAAAAAAAGTAACAAAAGTACTTCAAATTGAGTTAAATTGTTTAGACCACTCTAAACACATGTATTCAGTGCCGATGAGGTAGAAATGAGGTGGCATTGGAGCAGCGAACGAATGAAAGGGCGTGGCAAACTGTACACCCCATAGAAATCCCGCATATGTATCATATTATTTATTATGCAACGTAAACATACTGTACATGACCTAACATTCTTACATCACCATTAGTACCAACTAATTTTTTAAAAATCCAAATAGCATCTCCAAGTTCAAATCGCAACTTACGACGAGAATACAATACAGGGTTCGATGCAATACTAATAACAGAATTAGATGTAGCAACCAATTCATTAATGGCGAAAGTCTTCCAACAAATTATATCTCTTGAATCTAGTTGACTAAAAAAGTTGACGCCTGCGACAGTGCTGTGTGAGGATGTCTATAAAAACACACCTCGAGTATGCCGGACCCATTATGCGCAGTCATTCCTTGTAAAGCAAATCTGAACATGAAACTCGAAAGTACAAAACTCTCTTCTGCTGTAGTAACTTGCTTACAAAAATGTGAATCATCTTTCATAAGGTCGCAATCGAATGATCCAATACTCCGAACAACAGGTCTTGAGACGTATCGCCTTCTCCTATAATAGCGTGACCGCCTCATGGCTCCCTAAAGAGTGATGCACAGCAATATGACCTTGGGATGCAAGGCTATAGCCCGCGTCAGTCGAGCTCAGAGCGCGGCACGGGCAGGTCGTTGTATTACATTGCTGTGCATCACTCTTTAGGGAGCCATGAGGCGGTCACGCTATTATAGGAGAAGGCGATACGTCTCAAGACCTGTTGTTCGGAGTATTGGATCATTCGATTGCGACCTTATGAAAGATGATTCACATTTTTGTAAGCAAGTTACTACAGCAGAAGAGAGTTTTGTACTTTCGAGTTTCATGTTCAGATTTGCTTTACAAGGAATGACTGCGCATAATGGGTCCGGCATACTCGAGGTGTGTTTTTATAGACATCCTCACACAGCACTGTCGCAGGCGTCAATTTTTTTAGTCAACTAGATTCAAGAGATATAATTTGTTGGAAGACTTTCGCCATTAATGAATTGGTTGCTACATCTAATTCTGTTATTAGTATTGCATCGAACCCTGTATTGTATTCTCGTCGTAAGTTGCGATTTGAACTTGGAGATGCTATTTGGATTTTTAAAAAATTAGTTGGTACTAATGGTGATGTAAGAATGTTAATGATGAAAACAGCATGAAAATCCATCAAGAGTACTAAGTTAATACACAGACAGACGTGGATAAGCGACTTTGTTTTATACTCTTTAGTTGTAAACATATAGGTCACCTGCACTTTGACTGAGAAGGCAAATGCAATACGAAATTGAAAAGAATAATTTTGGAAAATACAATGGACATCTTACAAATTATGTACAAGAGTTAATGGTAAGCAACAATTATCAACATCAGTAACTGTAAAAATACTAGAAACAAATATTAGATTTAAGACAAAAACTAATGATCTGTAACTAAGGCCGCGATCAAAGAGGACACAGAACTACGTCTTTCAAATATGTTAATCTCTACGTGGTTACATTGTCTACGAAATTTTTCCGATCGCAGAATCTTTCTGATCAAAGTAAAATGCGTGTGTAAGTAAATCAGACTGACTTTTATTTCTGTGTTGCACTCCGACTGCCTACTTTGAAGTAAATGAACAGTGATGGCTGAAGATGAGATTTTCTTAATTCGTTGAACTATATAAAAAAGCCAGGTCAGATAGCGATATACTTTGTACTGCCCAGTCAAAATAAACTTAATTGTATTAAAATTTAAAAAAGAATGTCAACAAAAATAAGAGATTGAAGTGATTATTTATAATTATAAGAGTGTTTTTTAGGTTAGGATTTTTTTATTTCTGTATTTATTTACAGAGGTGTACGAACGTATTTTACTTCAGTAAATATTTAATTCAACAATTTTGAATACAGCTGCAATAAAATATTCATAATCACAAGTTCATTCGGTTTTTAATGCAACTGCGTTCTTAAGATTACACAGAAACATGTAGCTGCCGTTGCCGTGAGCGGCTGAAACATTTCTCAACTTTAAGACGCTGCCAATAGATAAGCACGAGGAGAAATGGCATATAAATAAAATCGTTTGATTCCTCTCCATTTTATACTCGACTTTCCCCCCAATTATCTTTAAAAATTAAAAAAGATTCCAGGGGGCTACTTTTTGCTCTGCATATTTGCAGAAATTATCATCAACATAAAACTTTATAATTTTTTTAATAAAAATAATTTACATATAGAAAAAATAATTATGGCATCATCGGCATAAATGTATAAAGATACGCCAGATATAATTTCAATATAATTTCAAGTGATTCTGTTGAATAGTTTTTAAGTGGTGGCCAGTTTAATTTGAAAAAAGATTTTGGCAGTGCGAGGCTAACTATGACCGTTTCCGCTCTCTTCCATCGTAGGATCGTGGAGTAAACGCAGATATAGGCTATTCACGATAAAGGGAGCACTTTTAAAACCCTTCCAAGAGGAATTAACCACTAATAAATATATTTTGTTGCAACTGCAGGAGTTAAATTTCGGGAGTGGTAAAATGTATACACTGTGTTAATAGTCAAATGGCAATGTTTATATTAAAAATCGCCATAGAGATATAAATCGACTGAAAGGACAAATTCAGCAGGGCTTAAAAAATTGCTCACTTGACCGTGAATCGCCTATAGACGACTTCACCCTGCAGTGCAGCCTATCCTGTACCTACTCCTCTCCAGTCTCAGTATCACCTTTCCCTTTGTATCTACCTTCGCCCCCCTCCGGGAGCAGATAACGGCAGAATGATGTAAGGAGGAAAGAAGAAACCGCACGTTGCCGCTGGATGAGGGGCAGGGGGTGTTCACAGAATATACGGTTTTTGATCCATATTGTAGTTCACTCCACAGCCACATGAGCGCCCCAAGCCAACTTTTTCTAACATTTGCAACCAATCAGAACATAGGAAAAATTCAAACCCGTTTTCATGAACGGTCGCCATATTGTTTGTTTAGCAAAGTGGTGTGGAGATTGAAAATGTTTTTTACATACATTTTATCCATCAATTTGTTAAACGGCTGTAGGCTCTATGTTTTGAGATGTCTAAGTGTATCATTCCGGGGTGTAATTTTGTGCCTGGGACTGTTAGGCACCGATTTCCTGTATATGAGAAACATGACTTCAGAATATGGTTGACTCGCATTTCTAATCCAAATTTGACAAATGTGGACGATCTGAAAATTTACAGAGATCACTTTGTGTGTGACACATATTTTACTGACGATTGCCGTAGTCCAGGAACAAAGAAGTTAAATAGAGGCTTTTTGCCTCCACATGGCTTGCCAGGTAAGGATGGACTAGGCTACAAGTAATAATTTGTGTTTTTAATATTTAAAGATTTTCTTTATTTTACAATGCCCAATTCTGGCGTTTTACATTAATCACAGCACCGTTTTATTTACAGATATTCTAGACCTTTATTGTTTACCGTAAAGAATATTTTCTAAAGTAGCCGGTACTAAATTACCGAGATAACATTTTCATGTTTCTTTATAGCGTTACTGCGTGGATAGTTCAAGTAGGTTACTGTTTATCCACTTATTTTCACATCGTCATGTTATATACGCTAGTAAGAGAGAAAATACTGTGTTTAAGGTTTTCATGGAGGGGCTAGTTCTTCACTCTGTAAATCACAGAATGTCGAAAGTGTACAAATACCGACAGGGGACACGGTTCTGCTCTGCTCAGAGAGCTTATATGGTGAAACATGCCGGAAAGGTAAGAATTCATATTACTTGTATCATTATTATAATATCTGCTATGGGAAGTTGTAATGAAATATGTTTTAGACTGTTTAGCAGGGTGGTATTCCAAGTAATTGTTGCCCTTTGATTGCCATAATGCCAGATGTTTTGGTATTGTTTTGGTATATTGGTATTTTAGTAGCGTTCAATTTGGATGTCATTGATAAGTAATAGTTTGGTGATGGTTGCCCTTTGGTATAGTATTTTAGCAAATTTCATCACCTAGGGAAAAATTAATGCTGAAATATGAAATATGTCATGTGTACTAATTTGAGTCACATTGTATGGGGTAAATTTGAACATGCCGTTAATTATACATTAAGTAGTGCCCTAACACTGCAGAGTAATTTCTCTCGGTGGTTTTATATAAAATATTTATACATGATTTTTGTGAGCAATCTAGTGTTTGTAGCAGATACCAGGTGTTAATGAAAGAATTATGTTTAAAATATTGACAAAGAGAAGTAAATGTGCTTTGCCTAATAGCAGATACAGATAAACAAATAAAAATTACAATTTAACTTGCAAAATTAGGTTTTCTGTATTTAATTTTGTAATTAGCCTATTAATTATTGAACTAGGTGTTAGTAACTAAACACCAAATAATGTTTGTGGGCAGTTGGCACTATTTACTCTGGGGCTGTTAGGGAATCATTTTTTACTGTAGTGCTATTTACTCTGAGGCAGTTAGACAATAATTTGTTACGTAGCATTCTTTATAAAAGGCTACCAGCTTCGTCAGTGATGAGTCACTTTCGAGAGCCTCGTATAACATGTTAGGTTTCTTTATCTTTGTGTGCGGCAGCGTCCTTTATGATAAGCCGCTAGATTCGTCGAAATTGTATGACTGGGGTAATGAACACGAATATTCTTCAGCCATGATGGATGGTGCTGGCTTGTCATTGATGGGATCTTTTCAAGAGTTTTGCGTAGCCAATCCCAGACATATCCCTTTCGATATGTTGGGAGTGATGTCTATGTTATGAATTTGGCGACTGTATCTTAAACAGGCGGACAATTACAGTCAACTACGCTTATAGGTACATATAGGGCATTAATGTCTCTGTGATAATTTTCGTTGTCACGAATTATGTCTATGTCATGAGTAGGTGATGTCTATGTTACGATTTTTGGTAGCTGTATCTTAAATGGTTCGGAAATTACGTTCGACTATGCTTATAAGTAAGCTTAGAACGTAAATGACCATGCAGACATTTTAGTTGACTGGGGTGATACAAATGTTATGAATTTGATAGCTATATCTTCAACAGGTCGGAAATTATTTTTATTAAGTACAACTATGTTTGTAAGTATGAATAGAGCATAAATTACTCTGTAATAATTTTCGTTGTCGGGTGTGATGCCTGTGTTACAAGTTTTTCGCTTGTATCTTAAACTAATTGTCAATTACAACCAACTATACTTTTAATTATGCATAGGGTATAAATGACACAGTGATAATTTTCGTTGTCGGGGGTGATGTCTATGTTACGAATTTGGTGACTGTATCTTAAACAGGTTAGAAATTAAAACTAACTATGCTTATAAATTTGCTAAGGAGGTAAATTACTTTGTGATAATTTTCATTGAAGGAGATGATGCCAATGTTACAAATTTGACGCCTGTATCTTAAACAGTTCGGAAATTATATTCAACTCAGCTTAAAAGTATGCATAGGGCATAAATGGCCTTATGTTAATTTTCGTTGACAGGGATGATGCATATGTTATGAATTTGGTGACTATATCTTGAAAAGGTTGGAAATTAAAATCACCTATGCTTATATATTCCCATACAGCTTTAATGATTCTGATCATTGATGATGTTGGGAGTGATGTCTATGTAACGAATTAGGTGGTTGTACCTTAAACATGTTAGTAATTATAGTCAACTATACTTGTATTTTCGCATAGGGCTTAAATTACACTGTAATAATTTTTGTTGTCGGGGTGATGCCTATGTTATAAATTTGACGAAGGTGTCTTTAACAGTTCGTGAATTATGACCAACTATGTTTATAAGTACGCATAGGGTATAAATGAACGTGTGAAAATTTTCGTTGTCGTGGGTGATATCTATGTTATGAATTTGATGGTTATACCTTAAAAGGTTCGGGAATTATGACCAACTATGTTTATAAGTTCACATAAGTCATAAATGGCCATGCGAGAATTTTCGCTTCAGGGACGATGTCTCTGTTATGGATTTATGACTGTATCTTAAAAAGGTTGGAAACTACAGTCATTAAGTTTATATGTTCGCTTAGGGCTTAATTGACTCTGTGATAATTGATGATTTCGGGAGTGATGTCTATGTAACGAATTAGGTGGTTGTTCCTTAAACGTACGATCAAATACAGTTAACTATGCTTATAAGTTCGCTTAGGGCTTAAATAACACTGTAATACATTTTCGTTGTTGGAGTGATGTCTATGTTGTGAATTTGATGAATGTATCTTTAACAGTTCGTGAATTACGACCAATTATGGTTATAAGTATGCCTAGAGTATAAATGACCCTGTGATAATTTTCGTTGTCATGGGTGATGTCTATGTTATGAATTTGTTGGTTATACCTTTAACGGTTCGGGAAGTATGGCCAACTAAACTTATAAATACTCATAGGATATAAATGAGACTGTGATAATTGACGTTATGGAGGTGGTGTCTATGTTACGAATTTGGTGGTTGTACCTTGAACGGGTCGGTAATTATGGTCAACTATGCTTATATGTTCGCATAGAGCATAAATGACCCTGTGATAATTTTCGTTGTGGGGGTGATGTCTATGTTATGAATTTGACGAATGTATCTTAAACAGTTCGTGAATTACGATCTACTATGCTTATAAGTACGCCTAGGGTATAAATGACCCTGTGATAATTTTCGTTGATGGGGGTGATGCGTATGTTACAAATTTGTCTACTATATATTTAACAGTTTGGGAATTACTGTTAACTATGCTTATAAGATTGCATAGGCTTAAATGTCTATGTGATAATTTCCATTGCCAGGGGCAATGTCTATGTATGCTAGAGTGTGAAATTTGGTGAATCGTCTATCCACTGCATCACCACAGTCGTGGAAGGCAAGAGCATAAATTTTGACAGGTCGTCTATCCACGGTACCACCTCGGCACCCATCGAAATGCAAGAGCAAGCCTCCCCACCGCCTGAGGCAGCTTGTTGTCTATCCACTGCACCACCGCAGGTCCACAGCCGCAATGGAATTCAAGAGCATGGAGTTTGACATGTTGTCTATCCACTGCACCACCGCGTCCCCGTCGAAATGCTAGAACAAGTCCCGCACTGCCTGGGGCTTTATATATCTACCACACCACCACGGCCCCGAGGAAGTGAGTCGTCTTTCCACCGCACCACAGCAACCCCCAAGAAGTGAGTCGTCTACCTACTGCACCATCGTGCCCCCATCGAAATGGAATGCAAGAGCCGCACAGCCTGGGGCGATGGTGATTCTTTGTAGAGAGCTGTGTTGTAAAATTTTGAAAACCACCTTAGTTGTCACAGGAGCCCGCCTGTAGCCTGTGTCTATGTCATGAAGTCGGGGCGTCGTCGTAGGGACATGCCTGAGGCTATGTCTATCCACCGCTCCACTGTGGCCCCCAAGAAACGAGTTGTCTATCCACCTCACCACCGCGGCCCCCAAGAAACGAGTCGTCTATCTACCACACTACAACGACTCCCGAGAAGCGAATCGTATATCCACCACATCCCCGCGGCCCCAGGAAAGGTGGAGTCGCTGTGTGGAGCCACGGAATGCTTAAGAATGAAGTATACGCTCTAGTATAAAGGAATTAAATGATAATCGAATTTGGGAAGACTCTGATAAAACCCCGACCTCCAAAAATCGAGTCGTCTATCAACCACGTCACTGCGGCCCCAGGAAGGTGGAGTCGTCCTATGGAGCCACAGAATGCGTTAGCAAGAAGTTTGAATTCTGTCACCACCATTGCGGTCCCCAAGAAGCGCACCATCTATCCACCACACCACCGCAGCCCCCAAGAAGCGAGTCGAATATCCACCACATCACCTCGGCCCCAAGAAGCGAAGTGGGGACTAGTCGGGGCACTGTGGCATGGATTTGGGAAGACTCTGCGAAAATCCACTAGCTTGAATGACATGTCGTCTATCCAGTGCACCACCGCAGCCCCACAGTCATAATGGAATTTTTTCAGAACAGCGCCGAGCACCGCCTCGTCGCAGCCGTTAGAGGTAGCCCACAGCGCAGGTCAACCATCCGGCTAGAGGTTACATACAGCGCCGAGCACCGCCTCCGTCAACGCGGATCCAGCCGGAGATCATACACGACGCAAAGCATCGCCCCATCATCCATCCTGATGGAGGTAACACATGATGCCAAGCACCACACTGTCCATCCAGCCAGCCAGAGGTAACACAAAGCACTGAGCATCGCCTCCGTCAACCAGCCAGCCAGCCAGAGGTTACGACCAACTATGCTTATAAGTTCGCATATGGCATAAATAACCATGTGGCCATTTTCGTTGTCGGGGTGATGCATATTTTACCAATTTGATGACTATATCTTAAACGGGTTGGAAATGACGACCAGCTATGCTTATAATTTCGCATAGGGCTTTAATGACCATGTGTTAATTTTCCTTCTCGGGGGCGATGCCTATGTTATGAATTTGATGGTTGTACCTTAAACTGTTCGGGAATTACGACAACTATGCTTATAAGTTCGCTTAGGGCTTAAATGACTCTATGAAAATTTTTGTTGTCAGGTGTGATGTTTATGTTATGAATTTGGCAGTTGTACCTTAAACGTTTTGGGAATTATGGCCAACTATGCTTATAAGTTCGCATAGGGCTTAAATGACTCTTTGATAATGTTCGTTGTCGGGGATGATGTCCATGTTACGAATTTGGTGGTTGTACCTTAAACAGTTCGGGAATTACATCAACTATGCTTATAAGTTCACATAGGGCTTAAATGACTCTGTGATAATTTTCGTTGTCGGGGGGGGGGGTGATGCATGTGTTACAAATTTGGCGACTATATCCTATACGATTTGGAAATTAGGGCCAACTATGTTTATATGCTGTGAAAAGTTGTATGCAAGTGGGGCAATGAACACGAACATTCTTCAGCTAATATGACTGTTACTAACTTGTCAGTTTCTAAAGCCTCGCATAGCTAATCAGAGACGTGATCATTTAGACAGCCTCGCATAGCTAATCAGAGACATGATCATTTAGACAGCCTCGCATAGCCAATCATAGACGAGACCATTTCGAGAGCCTCGTGTAGCCAATCAGAATCGAGAGTCTCGTGTACCTGCTTGCACATTCCGGCTGACATTGCACAATTTCAGCCGGGGTGAGCCTCATTGCGCAAACCAGCCGAATTGTGCATGAAAGATTTTTTTGGAGAAAATTGTTGAAAATGTTGGAAAAATTTGAGGGAAATTCGGGAAATTTTGAAAATATTTTAACGTTTTTGGGGTAAAAAGGGAAATTTCGACGGAAAAAAGGGGGAATTACGTTATCGGTGTCCTCCAGATGACGCCCCACGCCTCCTGACTCCCGGCACCAGCGGTCAGGTGTTTTGGAATCGCTCATTTATCGCTACTTACACAGTTTCTTAAAAAATTGTGAAACGACATAGTAGATACAGAAAATAATAATGAAACATATATATGGCTACGATTTTGCAAATATGATTGCTATCCTTTTAAATTTTAAATACTTTAATGGCCTACAATAGGGTCTTATATGCCAAAGGTTTTAGTAATTGGTTAAGTAGCTCCCAAAATATATTGTAAAATATATTTTTTTGATGCAGTGGTATCTTATACAACTGCTGACAGGTGAATGATAATGAGATCGCGGGTGCAGTAGGTATCATGCATAGGATTATTTTCACAAGCTGCCTGCGGCCTGGGACGACCCTCTTGTGATGGCACCCAACCCCCACATTCGATCTTGGTGACTTTCTCATTGACCCTGTGCTCGTGACATTGAATGAAATTGAACAAAACAATTTTTTTTAACAAATTCACAAAAAATTTACAAATTTATTCTAAAAATCGAGGAACACATAAGGTCACCCTTACACTCATCCCGCCACCTTCACCTCGCCCCCTCTCCATTCGCAGCCCACCCAATTATAAAAAAATTAAAGAAAAATTGCGAAAATTCTAAAAATAATTCCTAAATATTCGAAGAACCTACACCGTTAACACCACACTCATCCCACCACCTTCACCTCGCCCCCTCCCTCCAACCTCAATCTCAATCATAAAAGAAATCATGAAATATCGCAAAAACCAAAAATAAAACTTTTAAAAATCGAGGAACATATAACATTAAACTTACATTCGTCTTACCACCACCCCACTTGTCAATTTTCAAGCTTATCCACCACCATCACACACTCCAGTAATAAAAAATCGAGAAAACAATTGTAAAAATGGGAAGGCACTAAAAAAAAGTGTAGAAACATATTACACCACTGACTCAGGCACCCATTTTGGAGGCCAGTAGCCCTGACCATGACCTCAATGACCTTGAAAACAAAAATTCGAGAAAATATTGCAAAAAATCAAAAGAAACTAATAAAAGTGTAGGAACATATTAAATCACTGATTAAAACACCCATGATGGTTGTTGGTGACCTTGACCTTAACCCCAATGACCTTAAACTCGAAAAAATATAAAAATATTAAAAATAAAAAGAAACTAATAAAAGTTTAGGAACATATAATATCATTGACTCCAACACCCATGTTGGATGTTGGTGACCTTGACCTTTACCCCAATGACCATAAACTCGAAAAACATAGAAAAATTGTAAAAAATCGGAAGAGACAAACAAAATTTTAGGAACATATTAGATTACTGTTCCAGACACCCACGTCATATGCTGGTAACTTTGACCCCAATAAATATAAAACCAAATAATAAAAAAAATTAATTGTAAATATTTGAAAAAATTCATAAAAATCAACGAACATATTATGTTAGTGACTCCGACCCACATGTTGGATGTTGGTGACCTTAACCTTGACCCCAAAGACTTTAAAAACAAAATATTTAGAAAAATTACAAAAAAATTAAAGAAACTATTACCAAAATCCTGCAAACATGAAACGTTACTGTCTCCAACAACCATTTTTCATGTTGGTAACCTTAACCTTGACTCCATTGCCCCCCTCCCCCCCCCCAAATCCATAAAAAAAAGAAAAAAATCTTTACTATCGAGTACCATACAACATTAGACTATCTTCTCTTATTCGCTCTTCCACCCCCAAATCCCTTACCCACCTCTCTTCAAAAATTAATAATTGTCCTTGCGTAACAAAAATTATCCTTCCGCCTATACCAATCAATCGCAACTGCCCATTGGCCACTAAATAACTACTTTAATGCATAATTGTCCATTTTTGAACTCTATAGAGTTTGCTAGTTATTTTTGTAGTATCTATCACCAGAGAGCTCCCATGTCGTACATTAACAAGCCCATGGGTTTCGGTGACAACGCATGCATTCTTCGTCTTGACCGAACTGGCCCAGGTGAAATGTTCTATAGGCATCGATGACTCTCACTAAAAATCAGCTGATATCGTGTGCGGAAGAAAAACCTTTGAGTAAAGTTTAGGGTGCAGAAACAATCAGTTACGAGTTAAAGACAGATGGTCGCCATGATTCAATAAGATGGATGGTACATTGTAATGGCGGCCAGCACACCACCATCCTGGATCATGGGAAGATGTTATGGAAGACCTTGTGCTAACCACTCATTTGTGATGCCTATCTAGAAATGACATCGTAAGCCGGCAGCCATCTTTAAAAGTTTTTGATTATATAAGCAATGGCAGCCGTCCCCATCAACAGTTTTCGGCCTCGCCAGCAAGCATGTGTTCCAGTCTGCATATACGATGGTTGCAAGAAGTTTACCAGTCTCGCGGCTATCAGCCGCCACAGCCAACAGAGTACCAGTTCGAATTCGATGACTACAGCGGATCTGAAGGAGCAGAAATTGATCTGCTTCTAGACCCTCGTACAGTGAAAGATGTCGACCATAGCATGTTCCATCCTAATCCACAATATGATTACGTCTATACAAGCCAACACTGTGTAGAATATGAAACCTGTTTTAAAGATGAGTGTGGTGAGATTCGCAGCTTGAATTATTTTGAAATGTGCAATGGGAATATTCATTTACAGGTCAGGTGGAATATATTTTCACCGCAAGACACCTCCCTTCTTTTAGCAAGCTTCCTACGTGAAGATCACGAGTGCTACTTTCACCTTTGCAGTTCGTGCTGGCCGGACGAAACAACCGAAAGCTGTAACGTTATATGGCATGAAAGGTATGGCAGTAAAGACAGGGGTGGGTGGATACCGACATTAGACACGCCCAATGCATCACATTTGTGTTCTGTGTACAGAGATGAATGTACTCAATTCAAGCCATAAAAAATCGTTTCTCGCAAGTGCGGTATATAAATGTTATGGGTACATGTTCTGTAATATGTGTGTAATTTACAGAGAATTGGCATGGATTTAGAGCACACATGTGCGTCGTCCAACGACGACAACATAGGCAGTGTGGAAGTGGAAGGCGCAGTTACCTGCAGCAAATGTAAATGTTTCGTTACTTTTAGTGAGACCGTCTCAAGGTTCCTGTTACTACTTGCCGACCTCGTGAAACATCATAACCAAATTCCAAGATCGTCATTCAGGAACCAGTCCTATATAAAACAACCCCGCTACATCGACGAGCAACCATTTCGTGGCAGACAGACCACATCTATGGCTTCCATCCGGAAAGAGTGTATAATTATATAAAACCTGGACTAAGTCGCGTTGCCTATAGTTACTGGTTCGGTAGCAAACTCAAGAAGTATGAACAGGTGTACGATGGTAATTTGCACTGGATCGTTGCTGGGAATCCCGACTCGTTTTAGCCTTGCCAGCAGGTGATCGACTGTACCCCAGGCTATGGCAAGTGTTGTGTTTTCTACATGCTTAAAGAAACCAAACTTCTGTGCTCGCCTTACGACGCGGTAGTTGCTGCAAAATGTCGAGAAAAATCATCCCTGCATGCACCAAACTGTGCGTCATCGACATCGGATCTGCATAATTCGAAGGCCGTCATCGCTGATCCATCTACATCGGAAGGGAGGAAGGGATGGGAGGAATTAATTTGGAAATAGAAACTTGGTTTTTAGTTTTAGAGCATACAACAATCTCTGCCACAGCGACATCGACTAGAGTACCCCACACTGGTGTCGGCCTTGGAACTACGTTTCGGTGACCGATACATGCAACATGCTCACCATACCCAACTGCGAAGCCGCACCCAGCTACAGGGGAGCCACTGCAGGAGCTATGACAACACATTGTGCGGCTCTCCCACCTGTCTCTGTAAGGATGCCCCGAGCAGGTGCGCGATATAATCGCAGTCGGCTTCTTCATCGACGCCATCGCCGACACAGAGGTACGGCAAGCGGTACGTCTGGCTGCACCCCACAACGTGCAGGACGCCCTAGCCCGAGCTCTGGAGGTTGAGTCAGCATGACAGGAGCCAACACCCCGACTTCCAGTACGCACAGACACGCTGAAAAAAGACGAAGACAGGATAATGAATACACTGAAGGAGTTGAAGTTGATCTTGAGGGACATCTCTCACAGGATTCGTGCTACAGTGCTTTGCCGCCCCCCGCACAAACGGAGGGAGTGTTGGTCATGTGGACAGCTGGGATACATGAGAGCTTATTGCCCACAACAGAAGCAGCAGCCAGTAAAGGGACCGCGTGTTGAAGAATAAATGGCCTCGGTGAGCACATACAAGCACTTAAGTGAAGAAATTTGTAAGTTTATTGTATATGCCCAATAACTGAGACACCTAATCGACGAGCTGATGCTGCAAGCTGCAAGTTGGAAAATGCACATGATGACCAGCGAGTGCTGTCCAGAAGCCCTATGCACACTGTGCCATATAACATTGAAAGGTGTTCATGGGATGGAGCGAATTATGTTATGGTCCCCCTCAGTAGTGGCTCTGAGGATAGCAGTCCCATGAAGGAAGTGGTCCGGGGGGCAAAGAACCAGTTGTGTGAACTCGAGAAAGGGAGTAAGGCAGTTGACAGGAGCTACCAGTGCTTCTGGGTACGTTGGACGAGGATCCAGCCACAACCTGCTGCATCCACCGCAAGTGCTAGCACTTTTCAGATTTGTAGACATGGTCTAAAGGAATATGCATGGGGAAATTCTGGATTTGCTTCATCTTTTCAAACCAGTAATGAAATGATTAGTCCTTATGTATGGCACAATTATAGAGATTTCGGGCTATATCTCGAGGAACACTCAATCGATTCCCACCAAATGTTATACTAGAACATTTAAACTAATTTGTACAAAATTGTGCACACCATAAATGCTACAGATGGCCATGTAAACTTTCACGATTTAAAAGGGTAAGATTGTAACAGGCCATTTCGGGCCCGGATTGTAAATATGTAGTAGGAATATGATTGAGATATAACAGTTAAGATTGTCGTAGGAATGTGATTCAAACTGGTACGTGTTTGTAATCGTCAATAGCGTAAGACAAGTTTTATTAAAGTAACTTTGTATTTGCCTTTTTAATTTTAGGATTTTATATTGAGAGAGATGGGACGGACATGTGTAATAGATGGCTTCACGGCCGGGAAGAAGCTCCGAGCAGGGGACCTCATGCTGGTATTTTGTTAGACGTAGATGGTCAGCCTTCGAGGGCTGTGAGAGCGTTCTGCCCTATCCATGACCACGCCTGCGAAGGGCGTATATTAGTGTAAGTCCCCATAGAGTGTATTAATATTAAAGTGGTAACTATTAATGTGATGATGATTTTTGGTAAATGAGTAGTTACAAAATGTAAAAACCATAATAAAATAGAATAAACGTGTCACCTGGAATCGAGGGAGCAGGCTTAATATGTTCTAGGCTGGAGAGCGCTGATTGGCCGGCGGGCTCCCCTAGCCTCGCGGAGACGAGGAGTAGTGGGTAGTGTTGGACGTTGCATGTCACTGTGGGAGGAGTCGTCGTGAGTGACAGAAGTCCTCGTGGGTTCGCGGCCCTAAGCCGCGGTTATCGTCTCGATTGCTGACTAGACTCGCGAAAGAGTTTCGAGGGGCTTGTGTCATTGCGAATCGTGGCAGAAGCTACGATTCTCGCGTGGAGGATTAATTAGGCTCGTGGTAGAGTCATCGCGAAGAAAACCGTTCTGGCCTTGTGGGTTGTGACTGGAGCTGCGGTTACTCGTGTTGAAGTACCTGAATGAGACACAGTGCCTGCGATACGTGTTTTTAATACGGGTATTGGTTTTTAAGGAATATTTAGCCAAAGGTGATAGTGAGCTCAAGTTCCCAGGTGGCCACGAAGGCCATCATCGTGTGTTATCATTCCAGTAATTACCTGGGAAGGGTAGATATGCACAGGAGGAAGTTTGCAAGACAACTATGTTTAAAATGGCGGCTTTATAAATCATTTAGGTAAGATTGCCCCTAGGACCCCCAGTAGACACATGCTGTGAGACACATGCTGTGAGGCCAGGCAGGCCCGGGGCAGGCAGGCAGTTAACACAGGCTGAGTCAATGCCGAGTTAAGCTAGCAAATCGCCGATGCACCGAGTAAAACATGTGGCATGGACACATGTCGAGAAAAGGGCTGACAGTGTCTGGCAGTATGGCCATAGGCCATCCCCCTTCCCCGGAGGAGACCAGTCGAAAAATCCTGACGGAGTTGGTATGTGGTGGTCACCAAGGGGGGGGGGGAGGTTTAAGAGTCCTGGCACATGGAGGAAGAAGTTAGTTGTTCAGTGGCCATGCTGCGAGGCGGAGGTAGACAGTTTCACCATGCCGAGATGCGAAGTGAGTCAGTCGAGTGAGTCGTGTAGAGCCTACAGTCGAGGCCGGGGAGCAGACTCCAGCAGAATCAGTCAGTGATGTAGAGTCAGTCCTATCACCACACTGGGATGCGGGGTCAGTGTTGGAAGTCCGCGCCAAGAGGCAGCAGTTGGATGGGGGCTCGCCAGGAGCACTACACTGGGATGCGAAGTGGGTTAGTTGTGCGACACCGAGAGCAGGAGTCAAGTAGTGGCCTCAATGACGGGAGCCATGCCGAGAGGAAGTAGACAGCACTGGAAGGCGATCGTCAGGTGAGGCTCGCCAGGAACACCACAACAGGATGCGAAGTGAGTTGTCATGCGACACTGAAAGCGGGAATCGAGTGGTGGCCTAAAATAGAAGCGCCATTCCAAGAGAAGAGTCAGTCAGTTGTATCATACAGTCATCAAGGAGAGAAACCCATAACAGCCAGTTGAGGAGAGCCATCATCGAGGCCGCTGTATCCAACATGCCAACGAGACGAAGCTGAGGGCATGTGAAGGACTGCCCAACTAACCGGACCTCAACCTACTGCCGGAACTACCAGAACTGCAAATACAGCTAAGTATCAGCGTCGTCGCTCAAGGGACCTTCCCCGATGCCTAGAATTCCGCCCACGACATCAGAAGCTGTTAGCACGAGTACTTTAAAGCCGTCCTTCAGGCTAACAACTCGCAGGGAACCATCTCGGAGGTGTCTATGTTTGTATTTTTTTTAAGCCAAATATAAACTTCATAAACTGAGACACTAAGAGATGTTATTGTTTACCCCCTATTCAACACCCAAAGAACCAATAGTCTTCACCAGAGAGGTAACTCGTGCCCTACTCACTCTGTATACCACAGGTGACGAGCAGCATGAAGTTATTTTTGGTGCCCAAAGTGGGGCGTAGTGAAATCTGTGTAGGCAGAAAACAAGAACCAGACTATACCCCTGAGAAGGGGTCTCCCCCCTTCTGAGCTAGTCGGGATGACAACGACTTTGGGAATTCTAAAACCTTGTGGTGCCCAACAATAGACCAGTATCCCGAGACTAATCGAATTGACGATTTACGAGGCTGGCAGACTAGGAATTAACGAGTACGAGCGAGAGAAGGGAGCATGGAAGCGAAGGGAGGTTGGCAAGGAGCAGAAGGGAGCATGAATGCAGACGAAGGGGAGAACCCAAGGAGGCGAAGGGAAATTAGCGAGGAGCAGAAGAGAGTAGGAATGTGGACGATTAGGAAGAGTGAGTAAGCGAATGGGACTTAGTGAGGAGGGGCGAAGAGAGAAAGAGAGCAGGAGCCAGCGAGAGGACGTGATGGAAGCGAACGAGGAAGAGAACGAAGGAGAAGTAGGCCACTAGACCACCAGATGGTGGGCAATGGCGTGGCAATAGAGGGCAAAAGCGATAAAGCCACCCCACCACTGTTACCCCAACGCGCTATCTCAGTCAGAGCCCGATAACGGTGCCCGGAGCGCCAATGAGACCCGCTTACCGGGCCAAAAGTACGCAGAAGGAAGGGAGAGAGAGCAAGATTGTAGAAGTGAGCGAGCGAGCGAGAGGAAGCGAGAGAAGGAGAAGTAGTGAGCGAAAGAGGATGGGCGCGCGAAGGAGAAGAGGCGAGCAAAAGGGAACAGGCGAGCGGGAGGTAAGAAGGAAGCGAATGGAGGCAGAAAGCGAATAAGAAAGAGAAAATAGGTGAAAATAGAGAAGCGAAAGGACATACACTGACAGTGAACCGAATACGAGCCAATATCAGAGAGGCGATGATGTACCGGGGAACCACAGCCGACCCTATGACGAGCCCACAGCAGTCCGGAGATGTCCCAAGGACACCAAAACAAGAGTATGGCGATGCAGCTTCCCCCTGCATGCTAACCAAGTCCCAGTGCGGGCCAAGATGCCCCCTAATCAGAAGGAAACAGACTCTGTGTGGTATGAGGTAAGTCTGTTTACCTCATGTCACCCACTGAGAGAACTAGGGCTGGGTGCCCGACTTGATGCCGAAACATAAGTGCGCCTACAAAGTGCCAGACATACCAGAGCCTCGAACGGCCAGATGCCGGTACCTGTGTTTAATAAGTTTTAAGTTAGGAATAAAGGCCATCTGCCGAATTATAGTGTATTAATTTTTTACCAATGTTATTGTGTGTTTACTTCCGCCCACCGTAATACCGATCGTATAATCGGCAGAGAGTGCAGGACATTAGTTTGAACTCAGGAAAAGAGAGTTGAGATACTCAGTCTAGTAAGATAAGAGTGTTTTTTTTTATGTCCTACGTGCTGCCGAACAGTAAACCATGTCACTACACATAACAGCTGCCAGGCAGCCTTGCTCGATTACTGGTCGTCTGCCACCCTAACTAGTTTGCCACTATTCAATAAGGCCCCCGATTTGCCAGGGCAGCAGAAGCAGAGAAGAAAAAATAAGTTAAAAATTACGGTGATCTGGATGGATCACTTAGAGCATGTCGTGTAACAAGGGTTCAAATATGTTTGTAAGTAATGTAAGGGAAACCAAGACCTGTGTTACCCTGTTTATTTTTTGTCTTAGCAAGTACAAATATGTAACACACCAGCATGTAGTCTAAAAATGATGTTAAAACTTGTCAAGTAACGTGCTGTCCATGGCAGAAGTAGGCCCTATGACAGTCCATCAACGTTTGGTCCAACCCCCAAATGCCATGGACCAGACTAGGGCAAGAAGGAAGGAAGAGTGAAAGGGAAATAGATAAGCTGCCTGACTGCAGACATGATGCTAGCGAGCGAGAGGCAAGCGCACAAACAGTCGCGCAGGAAAAAACCCTCAGAAGAGAGGCAACATAAGAAGCGCAACTGCAAGCCGACGCCTTGACGCAGGTGAGTCAGCATCGCACCGGCAGGGGGAATTGATGCGTGCTGCATTGTTAGTATTAGAAGCGCCACTGCCACACCTCCGCCATCTTAAACAAGTGCATGGTCCCCCAGTAGACACATGCCACAGGACACGTGCCGCGAGGCCAGGCTGTCTCCAGGGGGGTTGGGGGGCGGACACGCAGTTAACACATGCCAAGGAAATGCTGAGTTAAGTTAGCAAATCGCCGACGCACCAAGTAAAACACGTGACAACATGGACAAGTGCCAATAAAAGGGCTGATAGTATCTTGCAGAATGGCCGCAGGCCCTCCCTCTTCCCCCGAAGAGACCCGTGGAAAAACGCTGACAGAGTTTACACATGCAGGATGCCGAAGGGGAGGTGGGTTCAGAGTCCTGGCATGTTGAGGAAGAAGTTAGTTGTTCAGCGGCATCGCCGCGAGGGAGAGGTAGACAGTTGAGCCATGCCTAGATGCTAAGTGAGTTAGTCGAGTGAGTCATGTAGAGCTGTCAGTCGAGGCCAGGCTTGCCTGGCCTCACGGCACGTATTTACTGGGGGGTCCTAGCGAGGGGTAAGATGGTGGGGAGTGTGACAGTGGCTCTTCAGAATACTAACAATATGAGGCATGCATGAAGTTTAAGGGGGCACTTTAGTACTATAAGCGAGAGTTACTTTGTGACAGGTTGGGTAACTTTTTGATGCAGATTTTTTTCATTGTTATTTTAATTTCCTTACATTTTAATAAGATTGTTTTTAAGGATCAGTGTTTAAATTGGCACTAGTGAATATCTGAAACATTCCACTGAAATAGGGGTACATTTAATTGTGATTATTTGTGTCACAAAATCACCCGAATTGGTTACGAAGCGAACCCCGCTTACAGTACCTTTAAAATAGCAGAGTGTACACTGAATCACTTAGGTGGTTGTACTTTCAACATTCCCACTTCCATGTTAATTATACTCCTGACAAGTCATGCTTATGAACCCCCATTGGAATCTGAGCTTCAGTGGTTTCTGGAGTGAAGAGATTTGGGCTGCTCTTAATATCGAGGTCTTGAGAGCAGATGAGGGTAAAGCGAGGTGAGTATGGAGCAGCACCGGAATGCAAGGACAGGGGAAACGGTAGAACTCCGAGGAAACCCGCCGATCAGCTTCATCGCCTGGCACAATTCTCACATCCAAAAATCTGGCAGCAACCCTACCAGAAATTGAACCTGGTGTGTGTAGGTGGGAGGCCAATAGTCTAACCACTGCACCACCATGGCCTCTTCAGTAGCTACTCCTCTTTTACTACTTGTACATAACATTTTTTTTTTTCGCCACTGTTTTTGCTGCAGATTTTAATTAGTGCATGTGTATGTTTTTCAGATCAGCAGAGCCAGCTAACACCAGCATCAATTTTCATTGAAGAGGTACATCCCGGTACTCGTGATGTGGTTGTGTGTAATGGTGTGACAGAACCCTGTACTTCATGGGCTTCGTGGACTCCAATTACCTTGCAACAGCCAATGTCACCTGCATTACAGAGTAAAGATGATGAAACTCCCTGTTCGATTCGCAGTAAAGGTAATGAAGCCTTAATGCAGCTGCCTAGTGCGGAACCATCGGAATGTAAAGATACGCTTTCACATGTTAAATGGTTTTAAGCATGTCTCAGCCACCTTTCACAATACAACTTTCTAACAAAAAAAATGCTTTGTCCATGTTTGCCTGGGCTGCATTTCTGCAAGAAGTTTTTGTAAAATGTTTAATACCCTGGACATTGTGAGTATATTATGATTTGTAGACTGAAGGAAAAAACTTATAACAGTATTCTTATGTACTCTCTTGTAGCATACTTTTCTTCAAAGGGCACAACGTGTGTTTTTGTTTGAAAGTTATTTTGTGAAAAATGGCTGAGACAGGCATAAAATGATTTAACATTTAAAGCACTATCCTTTTGCTAGGCCGGTGCCGTACTAAGCAGTGCCATAAGATGTAAGATCCTCTTGTTTGAAACGAATGTCACTGCAGAGTATACTTTCTCCAGCTCATTATAGATATTGCCCATCGTACTTTTACTATATGTACTAGTGTACCTGCCAATTTTTATGACGCACTCATACAGCCTGCTGTTGTTCCTCAGTATTCTATCTTTTTCTCAATTTGCAGTTAACTATTATTTTTGTTTAATAATTGTACTACAAAAATATGGGATGCAATATAAGAGAAATGAGTGTGACGAGTTTTATAAACCATAATTAGGAAATAATTAGGCACTGAAACAAGTTACATGTACATGCCTAAAGTTAAGTGCTCAGTATCAGTATTAAGTTTTTTTTCTCCTGGAATAAAAATTAATGTGTTTTTACTGTAGTTACCAACAGAAATCATCTGGTTTGTTCACTGCAATAACTGGATAATTTACAATTGAACTAATAACCTCTTGAAAGTTAATGACATTATTACTACTTATTCTGAAAATAATTAAGGCTAGGTATTGTTTACTAGTGTATTTTGGGTTTGGAAAAGTACATATGCATGTGTAATGTTTTCTGTAATTACTCTTCCTGTACGAATGCAGTTGGGATTACCACTCCTCTATATAAAATTGTTCTTGCAATTTAGAAAATGTTTCTCGTAACTATGGCAAAGGAAGCAAATTGTACTGTTTTTATATCTTAATTCAGAATAGTTTGAGCACACAGTATTGGCTCACGAGCAGGATGTTTATATTGTTTATAGCGAATTTCTCTAAAACTTTTAAGGCACTTTAAATTCCAGAAAATCATATCATTCTTTATTGAATAAAAAAGTGTAGAATTGTTATGTAGATGTAATTGCTGTATGCAATTATCACTCTCTCTCACACACACACACGTGCACACACGCATACATATATATATACACACACAAACTTACATACAATTATATTCCAAATGTGAATTTACTTTGTAAAAAAAGGTCATATAATGTGTAACATCGTGTTATAATATGTAGAAGTGTACTGACTGAACTATGTAGAGTACTATTTGCACTCTGCTTTAGTTATCTTAGTTAGGCTAGTAGGTAATATTGTGTACAGTTCGTATCATATATTGTTTTGAGAAATCCAATATCCAAGGATGTGTTTTCTAATGGATCTTACGGAGGCATAAAATAAATAAATAAGTAAAGCACAAATGCACACAGAAAATATTATTCTAAAATGAGTGGATCAAAAATTATTTAAAGGTTATTTATAATAAATGGTTAACATATCTGCCTTGTAAATTTTCATAAATCCAAGTTGGTTCTTGGGTAGTTAAGTGGGGCTTAATGTCTTGTCGATAGCGATTTCTTGGAGACATTTCATATTTTACCATAATCATTAGGATGGCCACAGTAAAGTGAGCACTTTTGAAAGCCCTGCTAAATTTCTACATCCAGTCTGTTGGCGTATCCTTGTGTGATGCCTCAATATAAACATTGCCATGTTGCATAAGTTCATATTAGGTATTCAAAAGTGTACTGTATTTATTTGTTAATTAAAATGCAAGGGATAACATAACTGTTGTCACGAACACTAGAGTTACATTAGTGTTATTTTAATCATATTGGTTTTAGATATAAATGCAACTAGCAATGTTCTTCCCATTCAAGGTCATTATTTTTGTTTTTGCTATCAGTTTACAGTTGTAGTACTAGTAGTCTAGTATTTTTCTTCTTTTTTTTACACGTCATAAAATAAATGTATCACATTTTCGAACGTTCTCTAAATGCATCAAAAATTCAAATGTTTTCCTGTCTTACATGTTATAAGAATTGCATTCTAATGAGTATAATAACATTTGTAGGCATATTTTAATTCCTTCTGAAATAGTGCACAAATTAATGCAAAAATACACTGGAAATTAGTAACTGGATATATATACTATTTTAGTAAAAGCTAATTACTGGTGTTACTGCTCGGCCTATTATGGTTATGAATGAGGAAAATAATTTTCATGACACTCAATGGCTGAACCATATTGGTTCGTATTTTTACAGCATATTTCCAAAGTTGACATTTATCACTTCATGTAAGTTTCAGGAAAATCTGTCCACACACACACACACGTGTATGCGTGCGCATACACACACAGATTTACGAAACTTAACCACAAAATATTTTCTCTTGCAATAAGAATTACGGTAATTTATAGCATATGAATGTCTTCAACCTGTATGGGCTCAATTTCACCAGGATACTAACTAGCCACTACCTTGCAAATGACAATGTATTTAACAACATGGCATTCACATATTTCAAGCAGAACCCTGTTGTTCTCAAAATTTGCTATGTTAAGCATTTTTATGGGTGGTATGAATAATCATTGTTCATATCAACTTATACAAATGAAACAGTAGAAACAAATGTGGAACTGTATTAATATGTTCAAAAGACAGAAGTAATGTCCCATGTGCAATATAAATAATTTAGTGACTAAATGTGTTCAAAACAAGTAACCTTACTGTGTGAATTGCAGTCATTGGGTATGTTGAAATGAATGCAACTACAGGCAAAGATTCTTTTCAAAGATAATTCCAGAATTGCCCATTTTAGCATGAACATACAATGATTTAATTTTACCCGTTGATGATTCAGTTTCTTGTACATTATATGGTACATGCACCATTTATCTAAAGAAAAGAGCAATGGTAAGGTTGTGAGGTAAACCACTCCTGGGTGGTCGGGCACGGCCACTGTGATCACGTCATCGGCCCACAGTCGCTGCACCAGTGCGGCCCACGGAACACGCACATCGTACGTCCCGATGCATATCCGCGTCGTTCACCGAGTGATCCAACCGAGTGCCTGTGGTGTCCCTAGAGAGATCTGTGTAATTAGGTTAAGAATCAAGTGTTATAATGTGTAGTAAATAGCCTTATAATTTATCCCCACGGGCAAATGTTCGTGAAATTCGCCCTTCGGGGATTGCGAAGTAATCGCAGAATAAATGAACTCCACATGCATATTTAATGAGGTGTAGAGTAGCAAGGCTATGGTATTTTAAGTGTTCTATATAATTTTTCGAGTGAAATAGTGTGTATAATCAAGCCAATTAGTGATATGGGAAATAGTTAGTCTTTCTTTTAACCTGACTGTTGTGGTCGTAGAGTGCCCCAAAACTTAACAGACCTAAATTCCCCACCTGCTCTGCAAGGCATTACATAATCATGTTTTGTATTTAAATTGCTTAATTAGGAAACTTTTAACTCTCTACAGGATAAAGAAAACTCACTCAGCTCATTTCAGTATTTTATGTGTATATGTTTCAAGTTCTTTGTTAATGAGGTCAGTTAATTAAATTGCCTCCCTCACGAAGTGGAGCGAGCTCTCGGCAAAGACGCCGTGGACTCGCGCCATCTCCGGCAGTCTGATTCCACAGTTCTTAGGTTCTGCACGTGCGTCGCGTCTCAGGGGACTCTCATACTTTGTTCTGAACACTTAACTGCAATAGATTAACATAATTTACTGGAACTTTTATTTAATTTATGAACAGTCTTCCCCACATTCACAGCACCCCTTCGTCAGTTCAATATACTGACCCCAGAGGTTTATTACTCTTGTAAGATTTCGCACCATTCTTGGCCTTTTTGTATTGTAATAACCGCTGCCAGGCCTTGTGAGTCAGGTCTGCTTTAATTGGCATTGCATACATGTAACTACGTATACTATTCGGCAATACAATTTTCTTGAGTTAACTGAAACTTGTGAGTTCTAATTTTTGTGTTGTATCTCGGGCCCTGACCCTATTCAGGAAGTCATCGATGCCTGAAGGAGGTATCCTTCATTTATAAGGTATAAATGTGATATTAAGGCATGCTGGGGAGCCTGAATATCCGGGTTATATATTTAGTTTTCCTGTACATTTGTACTGTGTGTGTCAGAGTATATAGCCACGTGGTCGTTCGGCCCACGATCATTAGGACTGTGACTTCGTGCTCACCCAGTGAGCTGGCGCCCATTCTATCCAAAGTAGGAATATTGTGTAATATTCTAGCTTCTCTTAACATAGTCGCCGGATTACGTCCGCATTACTATCCCCGACCACTCAGGTAATGTTAGTTGGCTTGTGAATCTAACGTATTTCTAAACTTTTTCATAAGTAAGAAATATTGTTTTGTTTCCACAACATGTATGGCACACATTATGTTGGGATATTATATTTAATTGTCCAATTATATAACAACTTCCTGTCAAACTCAACTAAGAAATAGTATCAGAATTATGGTTTTCTGTTATATGTAAACTATTTCATTGTTTCTAAGAACAATATCGTGGACATGCAGGCGTCAACCTACTTTAAAAAGGAAATGCGATAAGGATAATAATTTTCAAGCTGTAGCAGAGGAAATAAACAAGCTGTTGGTTCTACAAAGAGAAGTTTTTGAGAGGAAAGTACATGAACGTTCAGTATATAGGGAACTACAGATGAAAAGTAAAGTTGCTAAATTTTAGCTTGAAATTAAAGAAATGGAGTTGAAAGCTGAACGAAACAAAATTGAGTACGAATTATGGTGTAGGCTTCTACAACTTTAAATTGCACTGAAGAAGAAACAGTTGGGCATATGACTCACTTCCTGCAACTATATTGAATTAAGTTTTGTAATATCTGTATGATGTTGAAATAATGACGATTAAGCCCTACTTACCTACCCACGAACCAACGTGGATTTATGAAAATTTACAAGGCAGATATGTTAACCATTTATTATAAATAACCATTAAATAATTTTTGATCCACTAATTTTAGAATAATATTTTCTGTGTGCACTTGTGCTTTACTTATTTATTTATTTTATGCCTCCGTAAGATCCATTATAAAACATACAAAGTTTGCCGCACTGTCTAACGGACACGCCCATCCTGCATGCCACATTTAATGGAAATTTTTACTTCAGTGTGTAATATTTTTTATTTTTGGTAGAAATAATTACATATATATTTATTTTTACATTTTTTATACTGTTGTAGACTTTAGCAATTTTTTCTTACATTGTAATTATGCTTGATGTAATCAGTTTAGTTTAGCTCTTGTTTTTTCCTAATAATTTTTTTAATTATTCATGGCTTGGTCAGATGAGTCCCAATTTCAGTTGGTAAGAGCTGATGGTAGGGTTTGAGTGTGGCGCAGACCCCACGAATCCATGGACCCAAGTTATCAACAAAGAACTGTGCAAACTGGTGGTGGCTCCATAATGGTGTGGGCTGTTTTTACATGGAATGGACTGGGTCCTCTGGTCCAACTGAACCGATCATTGACTGGAAAGGGTTATATTCAGCTACTTGGAGACCACTTGCAGCCATTCATGGACTTCATGTACCCAAACAACGATGGAATTTTTATGGATGACAATGCGCCACGTCACCGGGCCACAACTGTTCGCGATTGGTTTCAAGAACATTCTGGACTATTCCAGCGAATGATTTGGCCACCAAGATCGGCCGGTATTAATCCCATTGAGCATTTATGGGACATAATCGAGAAGTCAGTTCGTGCACAAACTCCTGCACCGGCAACACTTTCGAAATTATGGACGTCTATAGAGGCAGCATGGCTCAATATTTCTGCCGGAGACTTCCAACGACTTGTTGAGTCTATTCAATGTCGAGTTGCTGCACTTCGCCGGGCAAAAGGAGTTCCGACACGGTGTATAATGTCATTTTAATTAGTGTTTATTATGAATGCTTTTAACATTTGGTTTTATGTTACTTTCAGTCATAAATAATGGCTTAAAATGTAAAAACAAAAATCCACCTAGTTTATTTCCTAGAAATTATGTCATCATTAGCTTGTATGTGTATTCCTAACATGCATCAATCCACATCGATAAAGTTCTTTCGCTAAACAATGTGAGAGCATGCTCTCGGGAGAGTATTCTATTGTATATTTTCAGTATTTATACACTTTTCTAATCAAACCGATGGAAAATCATTCAGTGATGACACATTTGGTTGTTTCCTTATTTATATATAACAAGAATTTTATACATCCATTTACACTGAAGTGCTTTATTTCGTTTGTTAAATGTAACTTTCACTTATATTTTGTTTACAAATTGTTGTAGTTATTTTGTACTTATTACAAGTTATAGACAGAGATAGAATTTTGGTAATGGCTAGTGATAGATAGATTGTATGTAAAATGTTAATAAACTGAGTTACATTATTTATGAAGTAGACCATTCTTACATAAATGTATAGGATAGTCTTCTTAAGGCACAATAGTTAACATTTCCAGAGAAATTCTTGTAGTACTCCATTACTGAATTGACAAACTTCACTGCAATTTCTATTTGATAAGACCTAGCATAGATACTGCATGTCCATTTTCCATCAAATTCAGAGGCCCTCCTATAACTTGCTATTATTTTATATTTATAGTATTTTTTTCCATTTGTTTATAAAAACAAAAAATTAGGACAATGACTTTTATTTATTACCAATAAGATTCTTTGATACTCAATTATTGGATCATTGAATGAAAACTTTGCAGGTATTCACTTAGTGTGTGTTCATCAAAGATATTTAAAATCTGAATTTTGCATTTCTGGAAACAGGCAAGACAACATAAAGTCAGCCTCCACCTTTGAGAACTAGTGAAGCTTCTTCAGTTTTCCTGGGGTGTGTTTATTTAAATGTTATGAATAGTGTTAAGCGACAATATACATTGAGATGTAATAAGATTAAGTTAATATACTGAAACTGTAATCATCAACAGCAATGAATCATTATTTTCCATTCTGGGTTACTTTTGCATTAATAAAAGATAGTGTGAACTAGATTTGCATTACAGATTGATGAAGGTTCGAATTATATTCTTCAGAGTCATGCACACAACACCATCAAGAAACGACACCTTAGGATTCTCCATTGCGAGTTATGACCAAACTGGCAATTGCTGGTTTCATAAAAATGCTGGTGTGGTGTGCACAATCCTTTGTTCTTCAACAGCAGGTATATAAAAAAAAAGCTGTGAGAGTGTGATTTGAAATGTGCAAAGTTTTATTACAGAAAATTTTTTTTATTAATAAAGTAAATTACAAATACGGTATATATTTTATAGCACATCCAATACTCTTGATATCTTGAAATTATTTGCTTAAAAACATCAAAATATAATTCACAGTAACCTGAAGGCAAAAAAATTGTTATATAAATATTTGAAAATATCAAACTCACATAAACACATGCACGAGGTGATGATAGGTGTTGGGGACACTACGTAACTGAGTCAAGAGAAGAGAGCAACTAAGGGTGCTGAAGGCTAGGGGAATACACCAGGATGATAAAAAGCACCAACCTGAAGAAGGCATTGTGCCAAAAAATAGAGGATTAATATTATTAGTGAGACAGTCTTTCTGGATAAAAATAACAGGAATAGAAAGGAAATTTTGATACAGAATAGAAAGTGGGGATAAAGGATAGGGTGGAAATACAAGGTGATTGTGTTCAAATGGAAGGAAAAGTTTATTAATGGTAAGTCAAATCACATTTTCCTCAAATACAAATCTTGATCTTGCCAGTAAAGACAAAATAATTAACGCAGTCTTAGTAATTAAAAATTTTTGTGATAATTGGCCCTACATTTTTCTATTACAAAAAATTAAAAACCTTAATTTGGCTGTGTCTGGGTAATATTCAATTTCATTTATGTACTTTATATGTAGTTTATTTCAATAAAACAATTATATTCATTAATTGTGTGTATTTATCTTAAGCATAGGCAAATAAACCTTCATTACACAATACACAGGTAAAAACAAAATATAGACTGTTCACGGTAAAATGAACACTTTTGAGGCCCAAGTTACTTTTTTATTTCAGCCATTTTTTATCCTTTAACCACCTTTTTAAATAAATCTTGCGGTGCAAGTAATAAACACAGTGCGTATATTCCACCGCACTCAGAAGTTAGCGTATGAAGCTACAATAAAGTTTATTTATTTACTATTATTCCAAATGAGAGAGCTTTCAAAAGTGCTCACTTTACCATGAATAGCTTATATAAACAGTGGCCTAAATTTTGAGGTTCTGAATTCACACAATGAAAATACTTTTAACGAAACATTTGCAACTGGTAATGAATATCTTATGGTGCTCAGAGACTGGAGTGGCCCATCCATAACTATAACCCTTTCGCTAGAATGTTTGACTACCATAGGAAACATTTTACTTTAGGCCTGTTATTTTTGTCTCAACTGTAATGCAGTAACTCTTTCAAATTTCAACATGCATCAGGCTACTCCAGAACTTTGCTCAAACAATTTAATTCTGAACTATTGTTTACCTGAAAAAATACAACTGTCATTAGCATAGCCCACCGCCATTTGGTTTTACTGTGAACTAGTGTATAATTCTTTCTTAATAACAATATATCTCAACAAAATATTTTGAATGAAGTACACGAAATAAGAATCCACTAACTGTAAAAAAGAAGACAATTATTATTACAGTGATTACAATCACCTAGCATACATATTCTTAGCTCTGTAGTAATAGTACAATGGGTGAAATCTTTTTTTGTAGGCCCCTATCAAATCACCCCTTTTTAAAAGGTAATAATACTTTTCATTTTTAAAATAATACGTAATCCAAAAACAAACTACAAACTTATTATGATTTCAATCCATATCTCAACTGTTGAGCATAAAAGAAACTTATCCAAATGAGATACAATGTTATATAACTTTGCACTTTTCAATACGGCACCTCCAAATATACCACCTGTATACAACTTTCAAACTAATCAAAATTAGGAGGTTCATCATTACTAATAAACTAAACAGGTTTATGCCACATTATTTATTTAGCTACCTATCCATTAATGGGCAAACGAACTGTTAAACCCTCACACAAATATTTCATTAAGATGGGACAATGATATTTCATATCAAACTCCTGAAAAACAATAACATCATAAGATTTATCCAAACCTTGAAAAGCAAATTTACCACAATCAGAATAAAATACTGTAGCACTTTCAAGTATTTTATTATAGCACAAAGACTTGCCAACTGAGCTCGGTCCGTATAAATAGAGCTGTTTTTTTTCATGTGTGTCCATCAGTCGCAAACCCAAGAATTATGCTACTCGACTACATCATTAAACCACCCACAATACGTAATGCGAGCAACCGAAAATACATCGGACACGCTCTTAGTATTATCTCCAAAGAGTGCTTTCTGAAGGAATTTGCTTCTCGCATAATAAGTAACTACAAAAGGATCCAAATAATAAAACTTCCTAGTACTATGAAACCACTGGAAAAATTTAACATTAAAAGGTAATTAAGATACACTTACATTATGTCGATAAAGTTTGACCAAAGTTGGTTCAGTGGTTCTCATTTTATAGTTCAAGGTTATGGAATCAGAAAATTTCTCAGCAACACTTCTTACATATGTTGTGTCACATATAGGTTTTTCCCCATAAGAAATAACATTGTAGACAAGAGGTTTCACCTGGGAGGTCTTATCTGTTGATTATTTTATTTCTTTGAAATCTCACATCCCAGAGCTGCTGTTGTGTTATCTATGATGCAGTTGGCTTATCAGTTTCAAGTTCGTACAAGCTTAACCATTTGCTCTTGTGCCTTTGCATGAAAGAAGCGAACACAGACCCCACTCATGCGCCTTGCACAAAACCTTAGGAAAAGTGTTGTGATTGTGAATAAACAATCTTTGGGCAACGTCCACCATGCCACGCACGTGGGAATCGTGCCTGAAAAAGTCGCTAGTCGGTGGGTTTTATAGGAGATCTCCCATTTCCCCCCACCCTATAATTCTGTTGCTACTCCATACTCACCTAACTTCATCCTCCTCAAATCTCAAGACCTCGATTTTAAGAGCCGCCCAAATCTCTTCACTCACTCAGATGGGCAGTTATAGTCCGAGACATTAAGAAATTGTATATGCATCCATGGAATACCCAAGAGGGTGGGGCTAAAGGGGCAGTAAACTTCCCA
This sequence comes from Clitarchus hookeri, assembly GCA_002778355.1. Classification (NCBI taxonomy): domain Eukaryota; kingdom Metazoa; phylum Arthropoda; class Insecta; order Phasmatodea; family Phasmatidae; genus Clitarchus; species Clitarchus hookeri. The sequence goes on along the minus strand of NQII01000005.1, from coordinate 2,287,733 downwards.
CTCCTTGCCAACCTTATCAGATAGAAAATTATTCATAAAGATTGCATACATTTTGGAAAATTCTATGGTAATTATTTCCTGAAATTCTGAACACTGATAATGTATTTCAATGTGTGCAATCACATTAAATCCAGATATTTTTATAAAAGGATATCTCACATAACTTTAATGGATAAGCATAAAGTTCAGCAACCTCCCACCACAAAAAAAGAATTAAAACCTGCATGCAGCTTTGATATACAGCCTTCTCAAACCGACACCTAAAACAAAAACACAAATATATATTGTTTGCTGTTACATGTACTATACATGGAGAAATAGTTCTATATCAAATTTCAGCGAACAGTATCATTCCTTTTGTTGTATGGAAAATTCGCTGCTTCTGCTCCAACTTCCTAAATGTTAAAATTGATCTCAGAGTCATCAGGTGGCTCTTGCTCATTATTGTTGGAGGCAATGTTATGGAGAACAGCAGTGGCTACGATTATGTTGAAAAATGTCTGCAGTTGCACTCTCATTCCCAGTGACAGTATGAAAAACCTCCTTTTCCAAACACCATAGCTTCGTTCTACAAGATTTCTTGTACGAATATCTGATTCATTGTAGTTTGTAGAGTTGTTGTGAATGATTTTGAGGGTTACGTAATGGTGTCGGCAAATAGGGGAGTACCTCATATCCACTATCTGCAAGTAGCACTCCATTTCCCATGAAACCATCTTCGAACTTTCGTTTGACGCTTGATGCATTGAAAATTGTTGAATCATGAGAAGCACCTGGCCATGTCGCAACAATCAATTACTTGCAGTTCTCTGTTGCAAATGGTTTGAACTATTACGAAAGTTTTGAGCATCTTCTCCACCTGAAATTACAATTACATATTTTACAAAGTAAAAAAACAACATTTAATGCAATTACTAAAAACAAATGATTTAACACATACACAGAATGTGTGGCAGCACTGAACACACGCACAGCATAAATCTGCAAGCTACAATCAAAATAGCACACACACTGAAACTACAAGGTTCACACAAAACAGACCTGAAAATAAAAGGAAACAATGTCTCGTAAATTGTGCGTGTGTGTGTGTGTGTGTGTAATGTTGATAATGTAAGAAATACAGTTCATGGCTCAGTTTACTTTTTTTCTCACGTCATGATCTGTATAAATCGAACTCTATACAGTTCATCTTAACTCACCTGTGCTATTTTTTTGTGTGTGTGTGCTGTGTGTGTAATGTAGTGTGTGCCATGCTCTAACATGTATTCAATTATCTGTTCCTGTGCTGTGTTCTGTGCTAAAGAAATTATAACCAGGCCTTTACCATAACAAAATATGCACACATGTTGCCTCAAACTAACAAAACTTGATCCTGGGAGTGGGTGTTTAATTGACCTGTGGCAGATGGAATTATGTCTTTCCCTTGCTAGGATAATATGTGATCCATTATTTTGCTTATTTTCAGTATTAGTCAATTGTCGGGATAATTTTTGTCAAGATACTGGTACGTATTTATTTTTACTTTTGCATCACCCCATAATGTCTGTGATCGTTATAACCCTTCCCACCAGCATGTCTCTATATTGAATGAATTGGGGGAAAAAAAAGCACTTAGGCAATAATGATTCAGCATTTTAAAGTCCAAAATATACCATATTAAACGTGTTTCCAAAATTCCAGAAAAGTCATTATTCTTAGGTAATTCCAAAATGATATCGAAGCATTGCCCCCTCGCACTGAAAAATACTGTTCACGCATAGCCAAACATTATGCACCAAGCCAGAGTTCCAGTGCCAGCAGGAAAGTAAATCCTCAAAAGAGTGATTCAAGGCACGCTGGTAGTTTTTTGTAGGTACTGAGTGCAAAGACTCAAACATTCGCGAAGCTTGGAATTTGCCATAAAAAGAATAACAGGATGTGTGTGCCGACGTGCGATAGCGTGTATGCACATACACACACACACACCCTGTTGTGATTCAACAATAGTGAAGTTCCACGAAGTTAAATTAGGTCTTTTTTTTTTCTGGAAATGCCGCGATTCTTAATAATTACTCTTTTTTTTCTATGTCTTACCCCAAAATTTTATTGTTATTCACAACCGTCCAACTGTTTCTTTTAACATGTTAAATGAATATAAAAGCACTCCCATTGAACAATAATTCAGTTTATATTTTATAGGCTTGTAAAATACAGTTTCCTAAATGTTTTCATTTATTTTTACAAAAGTAATATTAGAGTACTCAAGATTTACACCCGACATACTACTAACATAGCAGAAATATTTTGAAACATCATTATTGCAAACTTACAATGATATTTAAAAACAATTTTATAATATGGAGATATACTCCTTCATATTCCTTAACTTTTTAAATAATACTGTCTCAATGGATTCTACTGCAGGTTATTACTCGTAATTACATTGTGACTGAATTTTAATGTGAGTATAAACCAGTGCACCAACTACACATGGAACGCGTACAATTTCATAAAATTTATTCTGCAAGTCCATCAGATCTCTTTCATTGTCCAGGAACTTGACAAATTGTGGCCTCGATGATGCATGAAATAACTCTAGTGACTCTCCTTATGATCACACAAGCTGAGGCTTCGTTAACGCCGGCAGATTCACCTACAGCTTGTAGAATTGTTCCCAAAGCATAAAATCTTAGGGTTAGAAGGAGCTGTGTGATGGGACGTAGCACATTGTTCCTGAAACATACCATTTATTAAAATATGCTACCATAATACAAGGACAGTAGTGTCTCAACATATCTTAATGTCATTCTGCACATAGCATGATGTACTGAATCGAATCTCTAACAGTCGCACACACATATATATTATGATTGGCCATCAGATATCAGTACCTAGCACTTTTTACGTACGACTACTAACGAATAACAGCAAATTGGACATTTTTGAGTAACTGAATAGGCACCCCAGTGATAATAAATGTTGTTAACAAACTTCTTTAAACATCATATGAACAAACAAAACATCGTTTTACTGACTGATCTATTGGAAACGCCAACTGGTCTTCAATAAGTTGGAGGATTTCCATAACACTTTCGTTAGTTAATCTAAATTTTTTTGAAAAACTCTTAGTTATCATATGTTGTCATAAAATCTGGCCGAACTTTGAATGTTTTCTGCTTCCTTCTTCTTGGGATGTCGTTAAAATACATGTCATGATCATTGTAATTAATTTCTATCAAATTATCCATACAATGTTTTATAAATTACACTACTCCTAACCTCAAATAGCAGACGAATTTATACTTCAATGTGGCGACTTATGTTTAAAACCTTCTGTTAAAGTGGGTAAAGAGAACTTCGACTGCCTGCTAATTTAACAGTAACTTTGAAGAGAACTTCAGTGATAACAGGAACTTGTAAAAGGTGTTAATGCCCATATTAAGGTTAAAATGAGCATTAGAAGCTAACAGAAGCTTTTACAGTAAGTTGTAAAAGTGGCCGTTACTATATAACGTAATTCGTGGAAACTGGAACGTCTGTACCAAAGTGAAGTTAAGGTATTTACACAAGTTTCACAAACATTAACATAAAACATTTTAGAAATGTATGGGTTTTGCTATGTTAAACAACTCCCAAATTATATCTCAAATACTTTAAAGAATGTTGGAATATATATTGGGAACTATTATAAAATGTTATATTTTTACCTATGGGGCAGAAATATATATTGTGATAATTTCTTTGTGTAGGAATAAAAACTGCAAATATATAAAAAAAAATTCATTTTGGAAATTTATTTTAGCAACGGGTTTTCAATTTCATATATAACACTGTACATATGCGGGCTACGTGGGTGCCTTAACAAATGCAAAGTGGCACAAATATTAATTTTCCTGTTTGCCACAACTCTTTAATGTCTCAAGATTTTCTCTCTTCTAATTACTTCACTGCAACCTAAAACAAACAAAGTAAAACACTGGTTTTAATTTGGTTGCTAAATAGCCCTCTTGATTCTATTTTTTAGTAAATGTGTGTAGATAAGTGAAGAGATTTGGGCGGCTCCTAACAGCGAGGTCTTGAGAACCGATGACGGTGATTGAGGTGAGTACTTGCAAAAATTCGGTGACACAGCAGGGGGTTGAATACGGTTCGCCTTGGTGAAAGGCGAGCAGGCTAACCACTCAGCCACCCTGGCCTCAATATGTGTAGATGTTGTAACATTCCAGAAGATAATTCTGAATATAACATTTAGAGACTACTGGTGCAATATGTGGCCAACTGCCGGTAGCAGAACACAATTAGTCCCACCACGTTACTACTCCAAAAATTAATTCAACTAAGCCAAACACATTTTCTGGTGTGCTTCAAACATAGCTTATGTAGGCGTTTGAAAAATATATTCCCATATTCAGACAGCTTTCAACAATTACATTGAATTGTGAGGTACATGTACTTGTACACTATCTCTGGTAAGTGCACCCCATAATGGGGCAGAATACAGCAAGAACTGTCACAATGAGATTCCAGCTTGAGACCAAGAGCCATCAAAGGTGCTTAGTTAGTCTTATAAGTAGGACTCAAAGTAGCACCCTATTAATAATGGTCCCCCACCAAAGCTGGCACAGTTGGATAAAGGGGAGTATGTAATTAACATTTCATTAATCACAGAACACTAAGGATAACCAAGACTTTCCTGGCTTAAAACCACGTGGATGTCAGTCTGCTTCCTTTCCAGATATGCTTTAGCCAACACTACCATGTAGAACTAACACTTCTACAATTATCTCTGCACCATTACTCATCACAAGCATGGGTTTATATGCACAGTATAATAAAAACAAGCCCCTTATAACCTTTGTTATTGTTTTATAATATTTTGGATATATTAATCTCTTTAGGAAAAACATATATGAACAGCCTAAGTGTGTACACACTTTCATTAACATACACATACTAGTGTTCCTCTTCACCTATTGAGAGATTTTAGTTCCAACTCAGACATGAGTGTATACTAGTCTTAGTATGCCTTTTGCATCTATAATTCAGCAAAATCAATTCAAAACCAATGTTATGGGTCAGACTTTAATAAATGATGATAAAACTAATTACAAATACATTACTATTAAGTATATGAGCCTACATGTTATAATACAGTGCACACAAATCGCACACTATCACATACATTTATTCTCACATTCCTTCTAGCTCAATAAGTATACCAGTGTGCTCTTGAAGACATTCATACAATTAAATAAAATCAAAAACCAATATCACAAGATGTACAAACTAACAAATGACCAATTTTTTTTAAAAATAATTTTGAAACAAGTCAAACAACAGATGAAACAAGAGACAATGAAATGTGAACAAAAATTAAATTATAAGGTCTAACAAAGTCTTAAAAACCCCTTGAATTAGGTAAAAGTTTTTAGAAAAGGATATTTTAATGAAAATCTTGATTAAAATAAAAATAAAAATTTACTAACCAACCCCAATAAATTACTATTGAAAAGGACTTTTTGGTTTTTTTTTTAGGTGTACTGTCCATACCCTGGTGACTTCCTACAGAAATTGACAAACCATATATGTGTGTGTACGAGTGTATACACATGACACACACACACACACACACAAGAAGCCAACAGCATTTACATTTGCCTCTATTTCATCACTGCCAGCAAACGTCGTATATTCAGTGTTCAATTTTGTTCGTATTCGGCACGACACATACATTTTATAAGTGTTCTAAGGGCTTTACGACTGTAAAATGTACATTTTCGTTGCAAGTAAATTCGTTGGAAGCAATCAGCATCAAAATTAACGTAATAATAATTGTGTCAATAAGTGATCACGTCATAATTTCACGAAGCATGCAAGACTTACTGTCAGTATTTATATCAACACGAAACATTTTAACGAAATATATACAGTCAGTATTCACCACAGAAAATAACCGGCACTGAGCCCTCAGCTGCAAATTTAATTCAAACAAAAATTGTACGACCAAAAAGTAAAAATTCAGTTTCGTTGCAAACCGCCATTTTTGCGAACTAATGGTGGATCTGTTTGTTATTGGTAGTTTGGGGAGTACCGGTCGCGACAATGGTGGAGAGGGCGGCCCCAATTTCCTCTATGCTACTTTGTTTCCCTGCGGTTCACTCGCCCAGTTCGGTCACATTTTGTGCCAGTGGTATTGTTCGTCCTTACATATACGGCAGCGAGGCAGGTTTGGTGGACCTTTCGCACAATTGACGTCCCAGATTTTGGGTTTGTCCCTTATGCCAATCTTCCCTTCAGATGTCTGGATGTCCACAGTATGGCTCCCCACAACTGTCCACCCACCTTTACTGCGCGCATTAAAATTTGCCGCCATGCACTTCTCTGTGTCTTGTACTTCTCTCGTGGCTGTTCTTAGGAAGTGTTCTGTTCTGTAGAACACCATGGGCCATATGGCCGGTCTGTATTCATATCTCGCCATTTCCACGAACATTTCGAGCATGTCTTCCTCTAGGATATGTGGATAATGTCTGTCTGCTAGACTTATCTTTCGGCTTAGGAATATGTCCAGATCTTCGATGGTGCCTTGTTCCTCGGTAAACAGGTTGACCTGTTTTTTTTATGTGGTACATGTGTTCGCGTATCTGGCCCTAAATTTGTGTACGAATTGTCCCCAGGACATGTTGTATTCTGTGACGGACCCCACCATGCTTTCGCATCCCCGAGTAGTTGGTTCTCGATGACACTCGCCCACTCTTTCTCGCTAACCCCGTACCATTGTAATCGGATAGTGCACTCTTTGAGGATCGTGCGTGCGTCCTCAGCTGCCTGGCTGGAAAAGTTTGGGAGTGTCTGAAATTTGGGGGATATCATGTAATCCCACCCAGTTAGGCTTGTCCTGTACTAAGGAGCTGATGGCAATGGTGTTTCGAACGGTGTCCCACCAGCTCCTATCATTCCCAGCCATGCAGGCAAGGATGTCACGAGTTCCATTCGCTGGGATTGTTGGTTATGTAATCTCTTCACAGATTGGGTGAACACATCAATTTATCTTTTTATTTGTGTGGGTTTCAGTATGGTCTCGTATAGGGCTGCGTACTTTTGTTGGCACTGTTTACACTGCCATTCCCCCGTGGACACACAAGTGTGGTGAAAACTCGCATGACTCTCTTTGCAGTTTATGCAAATATTTTCAGGGTTCATGCAATATGCTGTCCGACACATTGAACCCTTATTGTTTGGGTACTATCAGCTTGCTGGCTGAAGCTCCTGCTCTGGGAGTTCTGGCTGGCATGTTGTCCACTGTTCCATTCATTGCAAGCACTGGAACTGATGGTGAATCAAGATAATACATTCTGCATGGTGTTAGCGACTTGTATGTATTGCGCGTTGGCATGTAGCGCAGCACTTGAAGTATGTGCCAACCCTCGCACATTGATCATGTGCAGCAGTAGGCGACCTCTGTGGAAGCGAGTGGAGGCAGGATGAATATGTCGTATTCGGTCGGTGAGCACCTGCATATACCTGCGCATATGTTATATTTGTCGAAGGGATCGAGTGTTCTGGATTTTCTGCACTGATCACACTTCCGACAGGTGGATGGTATAGTTGGATTTTATTCCATTTCTCAACATTCTTCTGTATATCACGCGACACGGTTGCACACAGAAGATGCAGTCAATGCGACGGCATAGCCCAGTCCTTAGTTTTAATAACTGACCATTTTCCTGGAAGGCAGTGACCTTTACCCATCGTAGCCACCTCGCACACATGGAGTGTATCACTCGGTCAGCTGTGACATCAGAGTCTTTTGTCCCATGCGGGCCTGACCTACAACACAAAATGTCGGCACGGACCACGTTTGTCCTGGTGAACCAGCACAAATGGAGAATTTTAAGTCCGATTGTCCTTTCTTCTCTGGATTTGCACACATGAGTTTCTTACGCTTTATTTTTGCCACACATAGTTGGGCAAGTTACCTGAGTGGTCGGGGATAGTAATGAGGATGTCATCTGGCGACTATGTTAAGAAAAGTCAGAATATTACACAATATTGCTATTTCTAATAGAAAGGGTGCCAGCTCACTGGGTAAGCACGAAGTCACAGTTCTTAGTATCGTGGGCCGAACGACCGTGTGGATGTATCCCCTGACACACATGGTACAAATTTATAGGAAATAGTAATATATAGCTGGGGTATTCAGACTGCCCAGCATGGCTTAATATTACCTTTTTACCTTATAAATGAAGGATGCCTCATTCAGGCATCGATGACTTCCTGGATAGTGTCAGGGCCCGAAAACAACACAAAAATTTGAACTCACAAGTTTCTATTAATACAAATAAATTTTTTCGCGGAATGGTATACACAGTTACATATATGCAATTCCAATTAAAGTGGACCTGACTCACAAAACCTGCCAGCGATCATTACTATACAAAAAGGCCAAGAACAGAGCAAAATCTTACAAGAGTAATTAAACCTACAGGGTCGGTAAATTTAGCTGATGGAGGGGTGCTGGGAACATGAGGGAGGCTGTTGATAAATTAAATAAAAGTTCCAGTAAATTATGTTAATCTATTGCAGTTAAGTGTTCGGAACAAAGTATGAGAGTCCACCGTGATGTGAGGCACATGCAGAACTTAATACCTGTTTAATCAGAATGCCAGAGATTGCACGAGTCAGCGACGTCCTTGCCGAGAGTTCGCTAAACCCTACGAGGTAATTTAATTAACTGACCACATATAAATAGAACTTGAAACATACATACATTAAACACTGAAATAATCTGAGTGAGTTTTCTTAATCCTGTAGAGAGTTAAGAGTTGTTAATTAAGCACTCATTTAAGTACAAAACATGATTATGTGGAGCCTTATAGAGCAGGTGGGAAATTTAGGTCTGTTAAGTTTTGGGGCACTCTACGACAGGAACGGTCAGGTTGAAAGAAAGACTAATTATTTCCCACATTTTTAATTGGGTTGATTAGACACATAATTGCACTCAAAAAACTATATAGAACACTTAAATTAACCTAGCCTTGCTACTCTACACCTCACTAAATATGTACATGGTTTTCATTTAATCTGTGATTACTTCGTAATCCCTTAAGGACGATTTTCACGAACATTTGCCCATGGGCGATAAATTATAATGCTATTTACTACACATTCTAACATTTTATTCCTATCCTAATTACACAGATCTCTCTAAGGACACCGCAGGCACTCGGTTGGATCACTCGGCATCGGGTTATGATGTGCATGTTCCGCGGGCTGCACTGGTACAGCGACTGTGGGCCGATGACATGATCACAGTGACCGTGCCAGACCACGCATGAGTGATCCATTTCAACGTAATGAAAAATGTGGGAAGGTGTCAAAATATATTACAACAGTCAAAATAAAATATACATAACACTCAAACACAAAACCCTCCTACCTGTACATGGCCCTTGTCAAATAACACCTGGAAAACAAAACATGAACTCTGCAGAGAGTTATATTATGATTCATATGTTTGCAAAGCCCCCATAGTGTGGGCGCAAGTTGTGGGGGTAGAACAGCCACTCATAAGGCAAAATGCAAGCACAGCCATGCTAAAAGTTCAGAATCCAGTCAGGTAGGAAAACTGGGTAACTAAAGTATTGAAAGCCAACACTCTCCTTACGTGTTTGTAATTCCTGTCTGAATTAAATATGTCGGTCCTGTATGCCAGCCCTTTCTGCCATGTTTGAGTACTGGCATATTCATAATTGCACCACTATTTACATCCACATTCCTTCAGAAAACCCCCAATGCCTCGAGGTCTTCATGACCCCCTCTAATGCGCCAGCACACTGACATCAGAACACTGGCATTGGTCCAGCATCCATCCTGGTGCTGGCATCGCCACGTGGGTGGAGGGAGGCTCAGTAGATGTCGGTGGTCCTGCTGCTGGGTGAAACAGGTGGCATTCGGTGGGAGTTTACGTGGTCAGTGGCTGTCACTCGACATTCCAATGCACTGTTCACTGTGATCCCTTTCGCACACTCCTGTGTCAGGTTCGGGCAAAAAGATGAGAGAGGAAGTACAATGACACTACACAAAGTCTGGATGACGTGTAAAGTTATAGTTTTCCTTTACCTGAATTGTAATGACATCATATACCTCTTTTGTTTCACCTATTCTAAAATCACATTCAGCATTGTTTTTCTATTTTCTTGGTGGATCATGAAATTCTTGTTTTATTTATGTCTTTATGTGATGCACCTTTTCCCTCACTTTCAACATCTGAATTAAAAAATATATGGACACTATTTTACATCATAGCACTGTCTTTGCTCCTGGTTTTTTTTAACTGTTCTGACAATATGTCCACATCAGATAGAATTCTCTGGAAAAATGTCAGCCAAAACATGAAGATAATGGGAATTTCTGGGCTCACAAATGGCTAACAGGTTATTTTGGAATTTATGGTGACAGATTTGAAATATGGTAAGTTCGATTTAGATTTGAATTTCAAGGGTGCCAGCTAGGTTGAGCAGTGATACTCTTCTCTATAGACGTGCTGTTCACTACATTTGGAATGACTCTCCTTAGTAGATGGGAAATCTTAGCTATACAAGTGAAACATGACGAACGGGCTAAGGGATAATGACACAATACAAGTAAAAGTTTTGTCCCTGAACATACCTTGACATCGTCCTCACTGCTCAGCTCAGGAGTAAGACCACTGCTGCTCTGCTTCTGCATCGTGTACGCACGTTTGTACGTCCCATGCACGAGCCCCAGCGATTCACCCGGGAACCGAATCATGAACTGGTTCACGACCTGTTGGAGCTCTAATCCGACACGAGTTATCTTCTGGATGTGTGCGAGCAGTGTTAATTCAATCATCGCCCCACAAAGTAGGTTTATTGTGTCACCAGGGGAAGTGTTATCTCTTTAATACCCTCTGCTAATTAAAATGTAAATTGCTTTAGTGTGCAGACCCACGTCGTGAACTCACTTTCATCCACGGCATGTGAACGCTCATAATTCTTTTCTAATTCTTTCGTTAATGATCATTTGTTTAGTTTATTTTTAAATGGCATAAATTTTAGTAGTGAATAATCATAATCTAGACAAGCAAAAACTCTACCAATTCCGGCAACTGCCTCCCCAACTTGATAAACTTAAATTATACTGCTTTGCACTCTTGTGTTAAAGTAAATCAAATTCATTTTGATATGTTCTTTTGACAGTTTCAGAATTATGTCTTTAATTATTTTATGCCTTCGTGTCCCATGTCGGTCCATTCTGCCCCAAGTTACATAATGAATCAGAACAACTAATTAATATTCAGGCGGATTCAAAAACTTTAGGTATGGAAACTATCTTCTCAGAATATTTTTGCAATTTATTTTAGTGTCTCTCGTGGTTGTAGGGAGTAAATGGTTTTTACGCATCGTGGGAGCCTTCATCTTTGTTCCAACTTCATTTATTATCAATAGTGTAACATAGCATACCGGAACCTATGTCTTTTCTTAAGTAGCTCCGCTCCTGCGATCGTGCTCCCATCTCCGTTGGATGCACCTCTCTGGAGATGCACAAAATCTGGACAATTTATTTTTACCAATTATTCCAAATCATCAGATCGCAGACATGAGTGTGAAAAGAATGCGAGAATGGCAGTAAGTTTGACAATATTATTCGACCTTTAATGTTTATTCTTCAGCTCGTAGTTGAAGGTTTCCTCACTCGCTAGACAGGATCACTACTGATAGTGAATTCTTTGTTTGCGTTTTGTATTCTGTTTACAAAGTACGTGCTGGAATAGTCGTATTAGGCTATTATTTTATGAAATCAAAGTGCAAACGATTTGATTTGCGAAGTCGAAGATGTCAGCCACATATTTATAGAAAAATAATTGTGCTGCAGTAAGCTGTAATTCGCTGCCATCACAATACAGGTTGTATCGTTTCTCGCAAGGAAAAACACCATTTGAACAATTAAGGTTAGTAGCTGGTTGCAAATTTAATTGATACTCTGAACTGGAGTCTATTATTTTATGGAATTCACACCTTGTTATTGCAGATGATACTACCTTACTTAATGCTCATTAAATTAAGATAATACAAACTTTAATATTATCATTAAAACTTAGTGCATATTAAAATATGAATTCCTTTGTGAAGCTATAAGGTTTGATAATGGTTTTTTATACATCCTTTATATAATCTTGATGAATTTTTGACAATGTCCAATAGTGGATTGAGAGATGTTTATTATTGGGATTGCCTTCTGTTGTTGCAGGTATCAGACATGGATTGAATTTACCGAACACCATATGCTCTTGGGTTCGAGAAAAACAGACTCTTACTTGTGAAAATTATACTTCCCCGAAGACCAGTATCGAGATCCCGATTGATATTTACTCATTTATGTCAGTAATTGCTCACCTCCAGGTAATAAAAATGACAATAATGTCGTACAGCAGATATATGAGACTTCTTAACACATCCCTGAAGTTGCAGACAGTGGTACATGTAGTTCTCCGACTAGGGCTGCTAAGCTCACCAATCCTGTAGTAAATGATAGTGTTTCGGAATTGGTACAATCCCCTGAAAAAATGGAAAACGAACCTCTGACTCAAAACAAAAGCATAATATTAGACCATGATTATTTCCTCGGAACTAACATGTTTATTCTGTGATCATGATTATTCTAAAAACCGTAGCTTAGAAAGTCACATCTGCTCTAAGCAATTGTTTGAAATTCCAGTAACTTCGGAATTGTTGTTCAGCATATAATGCATACCTTAAAGGTGACGTTATAACAGCTTTTTGCAGTATTGTACTACCATGGTGGTGCTCAAGAAGAAACTGTGACTTGTCAAATGCTTCAAAAGTGAAATCCAATTTGCGGAAGCTGAAAATACTTCCAGACCTCTAACTGTAACATTAAAGGGTAATTTTTGTGACACAGGGTGGCTGGTATTTAGAAACCTGGAGAAGTCAACGATTTGTTTTGTGTACATAGAAACACTGCTTGCAATATGTGAATTATTTTCAATGCTAGGTAACAAAATTATCAAGTTACATGAAAGCAGGCTGATGTTTTCTATGTGCCACTAATATGCATAGTTATGTTTGGCTTCCAAATGATGTGAAATATGTATAAAAATTGAATGGTAACATTCAGCAACTTGGGGTAAAATTCATTTTGAAATTTTCAATTTTCTCTCTCAACCCGATATGTGTTACATTTAGCGAATATTCTTGTGCACTGCAGTTTGTTACATATGATCTTGTGAAATACTTTAGCATATAATTTCTAACATTTGATTGTGTAGATAGAAATAATCATTGTAGATTATAAATTTTGTGTGTAACTTCACGACAGTAGGCCTATACAGATCTAGCAAAACATAATGGTAGGAAAAATTATGAGGCATAAGTTTAAGTAGTACTTAAGTTTAGACTGTTAATATGATTCTATATTTTAGTATCAACTAAAAGAAACACTTAACCTTGAATGTTATGAGATTGCGTTTTCTAGGTTCTTTACTCTACTGGGGAAATTAATTAAAATGTCTATATCACCAGAGAAGCGTAGACCTATCTAATGCTATTCTAATTTGCTACTTAACAAGTGCATGTCATATAAGTTTTTGTTATTGTGTTTGAATGCTACAAAATTTGCCAAAGTATTAACAACATTTAAAAACTTATATGTAAGGTGAAACGTACAGTTCTGGCTGGTATGTTAAATATTTTGAGCAAGTTACATGCCGTCAAATGGGGTCACTTTGCTCCCTTTGAGGTAACATTGCTCCAAAATCTAAAAATCTTCGAGAGATACGTCACTCAACAGTCTTCATCTGACATTAGCGCTCCAGTGGTTGTTTTGTGAAGCATGGATGTAGAAAACTTCTCTGTGAATCACAGCCTTCCAGGAGTGTTACATTCACTTGTTATTAGTTTTTTTCTAGTGAGGTTAAACATGTCGTTCCAGCAAGTGTCAAAAAATTCCTGTCTGCAGTCTAACTGAATCATCTCAGCAGGTTAGTAACAGTACTCTATCGTCAGTAATTTAGTGCTAATTCAGAATTTCACTGAGTTTTTCCACTTTTATTGCTTTCTAGAGTAATTATTAACAAAAATCTCGGATGGGGTCATTTGATCCGAAAAGTGGGGTTTCTTTGCTCCAATGTTTTGGAGCAAAGAAACCCCATCATCTCAGATCAAAATTTCCCTTTTGTTTTATATCATTGTATATGACATTTATACCCTTTTGTTTTATATCATTGTATATGGCATTTATATCAGCATCCCAGTAAACTGAATTTGATCCCGTTTTTGTTTGTTTGTTTGTGTACAGAAGATTCCTCGAGCATATAAGAGGAAGTTGGGTGCTAGGACCTACCGAGATTACTCAGAAGAGACTTTGCAGGAGTGTCTCGCAGCGGTCCGGTCTGGGAGATTGTCCCAACGTAAAGCAAGTGACCACTACAAGATATCCAGATGTACTATTATAAACAAGCTTGGTGGCCATCACTCTAAGCGACCCGGGGGCCCCCTATATTTTCAGAAGAAGAAGAAAAAACATTTGCCCGACCTATGCATAGTAAGCATGTCTGACTATGGTTTCCCCTTATTAGAATTTGATCTCAAACTGATCATCAGAGATTTTGTAAGGCAAAAGGGGAGAACTGTGAAAAAGTTCAAACAGAACACACCAGGTCACGACTGGACATTATCTTTTTTGAAAAGGCATCCTGAACTGACACAGCGTTTTGCTACGAACATTAAAAAGTCCCATGCTGCTATCAACGAGGATGACCTGCGCTGTTATATTTCATTCCTTTCAAAAGAACTGGAGGGGATCCCACCTTCCAACATCTTCAACTTCGATGAAACCAATCTGGTTGACGATCCAGGGATGAAAAGGGTGTTGACAAAACGGGGAACGAAATATGTAGAGCACTTGAGAAACACATCGAAAAGTGGGACATCTATCATGTTTTGTGGTAGCGCCTCTGGAGAGTTACTACCTCCGTTCCTCCTTTACAAAGCTAAAAGTATGTGTAGCATGTGGACCGAGAACGGACCGACTGGTGCTAGGTACAGCAACAGTCCTAGTGGTTGGTTTGACAGTCCTACTTTCCTGGAATGGTTTCAATCCATTTTCCTCCCTGCTACTCGCAAACTAAAAGGCAGAAAAGCAGTGATTTGTGACAATCTTGGGGCTCATATTTCCATTGAAGTGGTGAAATTGTGTGAGAATAATAACATTGCGTTTATTTGTCTCCCTCCAAATAGTACGCACCTCACACAACCATTGGATGTTGCAGTTTTCCGAAGTGTTAAACAAGCTTGGCGTCGGATCTTATCAGAATGGAAGGATGCCAACGGAAGTGAGTTGATAAAGAAGGAAGACATGCCTCAACTTCTCAAGCAGTTGTTAGCATCAACATCGGACGACATTGCAGAAAATCTTCGGTCCGGGTTTAAGGCTTGTGAAATTTTTCCAGTCGACCTGGAACCACTACTGAACCATGTCAATAGAAAACCTGCTTGTGATGAGGGGGCTATCCAAAAATCTTTCCTTTCCAGCTTGGAAAAGAAAAGGGTAGAATGGACAAAAAAGAAAAATGTAGGAAGAAGGAAGAAGCTCAATGTTCCATCGGGGAAAAGCATTGCTTTGGATGATTTAATAGAGGAAGAACCACCTAACTCTGCTCGACCTGCAGCTCTGCGACGTCAGGGAAAAATAAGAATAGAAGATAGTGGCAGCGAAACTGAGGTCATTGATGAAGACAATATCTGTGAAGATTCTGATAATGAGACTCCGGAGGCTTACTGTGAAAGGCAATTGGCCGAAATTGAGAAAGATGAGCGGAGCTAACAACAGGGAAGCAGACATGTNGACAGCGAAACTGAGGTCATTGATGAAGACAATATCTGTGAAGATTCTGATAATGAGACCCCGGAGGCTTACTGTGAAAGGCAATTGGCCGAAATTGAGGAAGATGAGCGGAGCTATCAACAGGGAAGCCGTCATGGCACACCAGAACAAGTTCGAGTCACCAAGCCTGTCGTGAAGTTGCCTGGTGAATATTGCATTGTTAAGTATGATGACACATTTTATCCAGGGCTTATATTTAGCCTGGATAACGAATCAGCCAGGGTGTAAACAATGGTCAAAGGTTCAAAGGCATGGAAATGGCCAGAACGAGAGGACATCATTGATTACTCTTGGAGCGACATTGTTTGTGGCATCGATGAGCCTCGCTGTATCTCTCGAACAAGGAAACTGTACCAAGTGCCTGCTTTAGTGAATTTCAGGTCATAACTGGTCCCCAGTGCCTACTGTGAAAAATGTAAATTTAATTTGGAAAAAATTTATAATTTTTGTACATTTTTTAAGAAATAAATTTTTGTAAGCAGTTGGTTGTTGTATATGTGGCTCAATTAATCCAATGGATGGGGCGAGAATGCCCCTTGGGTCTATTCAGATTTGTTTTCTGTTAACTTTGAAAAGTGGAACAAAGTCTTCAACCCCCCGGGTTACATTGCTCTAATTTTCAACAAAAAAAATTTCAACTTTTTAATGATGTATTAATATCTGTAACTTCAAAATCTGGTAATAGGAAGCTTNTACCAAGTGCCTACTTTAGTGAATTTCAGGGCATAACTGGTTTCCAGTGCCTACTGTGAAAAATGTAAATTTAATTTAAAAAATATGTTTAATTTTTATCAATTTTTTAAGAAATAATTTTTTGTAAGCAATTGCTTGTTGTATATGCGGCTCAATTAATCCAACCGATGGGGTGAGAATGCCCCTTGGGTCTATTCAGATTTGTTTTCTGTTAACTTTGAAAAGTGGAGCAAAGTCTTTAAACCCCCGGGTTACATTGCTCCAATTTTCAACAAAAATTTTTTCACCTTTTTAATTATGTATCAATATATGTAATGTCAGAATCTGGTAATAGGAAGCCCCTACTTGAAGCAGGTCAAAAATTNATTAATCCAACGGATGGGGTGAGAATGCCCCTTGGGTCTATTCAGATTTGTTTTCTGTTAACTTTGAAAAGTGGAGCGAAGTCTTCAAACCCCCGGGTTACATTGCTCCAATTTTCAACAACAATTTTTTCACCTTTTTAATTATGTATCAATAAATGTAATGTCAGAATCTGGTAATAGGAAGCCCCTACTTGAAGCAGGTCAAAAATTGGGATTTTTTAAGTGAGTAAAGTACATGAAAAATTATGAATTAAAAAAAAAAACTCAAAACAGTGGAGCAAAGCGACCCCATTTGACAGTACTTCTTTTTCCAGTGAGCACAACTTTTGTGCTAAATTCAGTTATAATTGAAGTCCTTCTCACTATTCTTATACTAACCTCCTGATAGTCGCGCATTGCGGTCACTGGTCGCTACGTCATCACCCGTCGTTAACCGACTCGCCCATTTCGTGCACACTCGCCACTAATGCCCACTCAAGACTGCGCCGTGGCTATTATGGTGCATAGACTAAAGATGAGATAGGCTGCTTATTCGTCTTGTGCGCATTTACTCAATATTGACCTACCCCAAAGGAACACAACTGCCATAGTCACATGGTCAACAATGATGAACATGTTTGTTTACATATTAATTTTTAAATGACAAGCACTATTAAATTAATAAAATACTTTTATCAATTTGAATTTAATCAGATTGCATTACAAATTGGATGGAGGAAGTATAACAGCATCTCAAAGCACNATCTCAAAGCACTTTTTTTACTAAACAGTATTATAACCTCAAATCCAATCCAAGCCATTTTTGCAAGTCGTATTAACAGAAAAGCAGTTCAATGTAGGGACACGGAGATTGGTTGTGCTCAGCCAGCGAAGTCGGTCTACCTCATGTATAGTCTATGTTATAGCTGAGATGACCTGGCCCAGAAGGTTCTTCCTACCTCTAGCCAGTGTTGTCAACCTTTTTTGACCATGTCCCTATGGACAGATACAATTGTCCCTATTTTGGGACAGAAGTTCCTACAGTCAATTGATATGTACGTTAGATAAATTTGAAAGTATAAAAATGCATGCNGGATTTTTTAAGTGAGTTAAGTACATGAAAAATTATGAATTAAAAAAAAACTCAAAACAGTGGAGCAAAGCGACCCCGTTTAACGGTACTGTAAAGTACTTATTGTTAACATAAACAATGCATCCACGAGCTCCTTGTACCCATTCTGATCGCCACAGTCTCATCAACTACACCAGCTGCACCGGGCCTCAGCAACCATATCAGGCCAAGTGTGCGTAGTGCAGGTTGACAAGAACGAAACTTGCATTTTCTTGCCAACAGGTATTACATTAGTCAAGAGACCCCCCTACTATCTATTACAAGAGTTAACTCTTTTAATAAATTAGTAAGCGATCCGAAATTGTGTTTACACCAAAGCCCAGCTGTTAGGCGCACAGGCCATTGGTCATTACGTTGTAACAGCTCGCGCCGCGACATATGACATAACACACCACCAACTACCGTCAACTGGACTGTAGGCCGAAGTTGAAGTGCTAATCCCCCAAAGTGTAACCAATAGTGCACAACATTTTTCTAAACAAACAACGTCATCTCATTCACAGCTACAGTCAGGGGTGTGTCTTATTGTATTAAGAGCAATCGAGCATGGTAACCCACACCCCTTTGTCCAGGTGGACTCGTCCATCCCTTCAGGAGACAGCCACCTGGCAACACTGTAACCAGTAAAATAACACACATCACAGGAAATGAAATACAGACACTTTTAACAAGAAAGCACAATAGTGTATTTAATTTTTATTTATACAAGAGAAATTATGTTTTCATAAAGGGAGATTGCCTATAAAGGCCTCCATAATAGAAACATTCATTTAGTGCAGTGACACTCCCAGTCAACTTCACATCATTAACCTTAACAGACATTTGTTAATCAATGGGGGTGTAACCAATGTGTTTAATTTAATCTATACAATTTTTCACCATTGCCATAAGGTTACATAGTGCTTATGTCATGTTTTACAATCCTGCATTTGACATCGGTTCTCGTCACTTGTGATGGAAGCCAACGTTATTCATCCAGTATATCTCAGCACTCGAGCCAGACTTGCAGCGTGGTCGTCCATCCACGAGCCCCCTCAGTACCATCATTTATACTTATATAACTTCATTGCAATAGTAACTTAATTAACTGGAATATTTTATTTCTTTTATTTCTTTTAAGTAGCGAGGGGAGAACCACCTGCACTCTCACCAGAGAGTTTAATGCTACCATGTATCTACCTAACACCATGCTCATTTTCTCGCAAAAGTCACCAGCAGGCCGTAAGTGCTGGGTCTGTTTTTATTTCATTATTCACATGTAATCAAGCACAGTGAGTAAACAGCTTTACAAAGTTCAATGAGTGTTGATTCATTGTCCTCCAGGACACGTAGAACGCTGCACCATTTGTAGTACCTCCTGCAATTTATCTAATATATTTCAGGCCAATGACATGCCTACAGTCTCATCATAAGGGTAAGTAGTGTAATATAAAGTGAGTGACAACATAATCTGAAAACTGAGGAAGGCACCCAGGGCCCCCTGGGTCATCGACCGAACGACCCACATCACTCACTCTCCACTGGGTTATGGCACTGGGTAATTCTACATTTAACGAGCCCTGAATCACCTTGACCACGTCATTGTATTTGTTATACAATGATACTCATAACTTTTCATTTATATTTTTATATATGTATTTTGTGTGATGATGTTCTTTAGAGAATTTATGTATTCAAAGTTTGCTAGACCCTGCAAGGTGGCACAAGGGTGAAACACCAGATATGCATTCAGGACACTGGTTTGATTTCCCGTCTGGCCATACTAAAGTCAGTTTTCCATGGTTTTCCTGAATCGGTCCAAGCAAATGCTGGGAAGTTTCATTTACTGAAGGCTACTCCTTCCTTCCCCAATATTCTTCAATTGTATGTTTTGTCATCATCTCTGAATGCCTCACTACCGGCAAGACATAAAGCCTAAAAAATTAATAAATGACGTTCATTCAGAGAAGTTATGTTTATGAATTAAACATTTTATGACATATGAGGCAACTGCACGAAGTGTAGGAAAAATACAATCAGTCTGCTGGTTTTTATTGAAAAGCCTGCGAATTTGTTTGCACCAAGTCTATTTTGGTTTAAGTCATACATCCATAAATTTAATTAAATAATTTTCAGGTAAAATGGTTTTCAAGAAACAACGAACAGAATTTTAGTTTCAGCAAATTATGAACCAGGCTCGAAATTATACTGTGATTTGGTATACATTTAATTTAAATTTCAAAGTTGTGAAGCAGTACCTTATAAAAAAGTTTGACCAAAAACTTTGTTTCTAGTTAAGCTGTTATTTTTTCAGTGTTTCTAGTATGGTATATATAAAACTTACGAAATACATGTGATGTAGATGAATCAATATATTTTGTGCAAACTTATCATATGCTACAGGGTGTATCACAAATATGTGTATACATAACAGATTCAATATAAAATGTACATATGTATTGTGAAGACTAACAAGTAGTGTGACATTCTCAATATTGGCTGTATATTCATGTGCATAAACCTGTAGTGATTAAAGGTATTCTGCAGCTGTAAAATAAGACTTTTGTGCAAAATGTTGCAAACATTGTGTTTTAAATTTTGGTAATTTGTCTGTGCCTTTAGTGTTCTCTGGCAGTTTGAGAAAGTGGTACTGTGCTTAACCTGATTTATGAAAAAATTTTGTTTGTTGCTGCTGTAAACTGTAATTGTCAATATGAGTGTTTGTGTTATTTGATTGTTAAATGTTTTTTTCCAGCTATATTAAAGCACTGGATCAAATATGTAAATATGTGGTACAAAGAGTATATAAGTGGTTTGCAGCATTATTTAAGATAGTTGTCCAGAACCTTTCAAAATTCTGATTTTGGTACGAGGAAGATCGTGCGTTCATTTTATTAACATTATGTCCCCAGAAGAATATGGCATAATTAATAACAGAACGAAATTATTTACTAATTAGAAGCATCGGTGGTTTTCAGATATTTTGTTTAAAAATTTTTATTTGTTTAGCTGGGATGTCAAAAATACTTTAGTTATTATCTCCAAGTTTATTTATGCTCCCAAGGACTTCATCATGTTACAGGGAACAGAACAATTTATTAACTAAGTTGTAGATTTTGAATGTAACTTTTGTTTTACTATTTGCTAGTTGTTATTGGAGCAATATATGTAATTGGCTAAGGGAAGTGAGGGGATGGGTAGGATGTGTGCAGCACTCAGGATGAGTGAGTATGTGATAGCTAAGGTCATAGGGGATTGAAGAACAGCAAGGCAGCAGGTCCATATGATATAGGGAATGTTGCCCTAAAGTTTGTCGGGAGGGGGGACCTGTGTAGGCACCTTGATGTGGTGTTTAAAAGATCATTAGAGGAGGGCAAGTTGCCACAAGGCTGGAAGGAGGCGTTGGTTGTCCCGGTTTACAATCAGGGCGAGGAAAGGAAAAATCCTAGCAGATGTAGACCTGTGAGTCTCATGTCGAGTATAGGAAAGGCGTTGGATAATCTCGCAGTGCAGTACATAGTATAAGTGATGAACGAGAAGAGCTGGCTGAAGAGGTACCGACATGGTATTAGGAGAGGGTACTCGTGTGAGACACAGTCTATGGGGCTGCTTGAGGACTTGGTGAAGGCAGTAGATGAGGGAAATCAGGTGGTTGCATGCTTTATGGACTTCGAGAAAGCCTTCGATAAGGTGTCCCATGGGATACTAATACAGAAAGTGGATGAACTTCTGGATGCCAAGTAGGTAGTGGATTGGATTTGTGATTTCCTTAGGGGTCGAACACAGAAAGTGAAAGTGGGTAATTCATTGGTGGAAAAAGGAGGAGTTACACCTGGGGTTCCGCAGGGTAGTGTATTGGGCCCCTTGTTTTTCGCCATTATGGATAATGACTTGGGGTTAATAGTGGAATGTGTAGTGAGGCTGTTCACTAATGACTTTGTGCTGTATGCAGAGGTGGGTGGGGATAATAAGTTTCAGGAGAATATATGGCATTTAAGAATGTGGAGGGCTGAAGGGAACAAAATGAAGATCAATGTGAGAAAAATTAAGATTGTAAGGTTCACAAAGAAGAGGGATAGGCTTGTAGTAACATATAAGTGGCATGCTAAGGAGATAGGAGAGGTTTCAAAGTATTGGTACCTAGGGGTGGTGCTATAGAGTGACCTCAGATGAGAAAACAAGGGCAAAGGGTGGCAGTGAAGAGGAGAAGGGCTTTGTGAATGTTGGGATGGGTCCTGAAAGGTGAAAGGGACCAGTAGGGAAGTGCAGGAGAATGCTTATAAGACCATGGTCAGGCCAATATTAGAATATGCAGCTGCAGTCTGGGACACGTATATGGGCGAAGAAGTTCAAGAGCTAGAGAAGGCGCTGAGAAGGACAATGCAGTGGGTTAAGGATTAATGGAAAATGGGGATTCAAGAAGGTGAGGATGAAAGGAATTTTAGACCATCCTCAATGGTGAAGAGAATTGGGATGGAGTTCCCTAAGGGATAGGAGAAAAAGGGAGAAGCTGGTTAGGTTGCACAGGGTGGTGAATGAAAAGGGAGGGTGGAAGAAGTTAAATGGACATTTAACCAAGGGGCTGTACACAGGGAGATGTACGAACAGTAGGAAGTTCCAAAGGTAATGAAGGAGGAAGGAAAGAAGCAGGCAATCCTTGCTTATGGGAACTGCGATGGAGTGGAATGTGTTGTGGGAGGAGCTGGTGGTGGTGAGGGTGATGAGGAGGTTCAGGAAGGAACTGAAGAAGGATATGGGTTGTGTGTGGGGGGTACTTGCCACTGGGCACTAGCCAAATTGCAAGTTGTATTGTATTTTGCTTTTAGTAGATTACCTGCAATAGCGGCAGCAATATCTCTGTTTATACAAAATGGTTGTCCTCATATATTCACACTTTCACTCACTGACTCATCAATGCACAGCCGAAACCACTGCAGCTATAATCATTACATTTAAAGCTAGCTTACTCCTAGGGCATCGGAACTACAACAAGTAGTTTTCAAAATTCGACTCCAAAGGGGTACTTTTTGCTTCAAATTATTGACCCTGTAATTGCCTAACAGTTTATTTCAAGATGTTTCGAAATTTGGCCACTGATGTTATAAAAAGGAGTCAAATGTGTTTTAACTTATTTCTCTATAAGTATTTCTTAAACACAGTAACCTATTGTGGTGCTTTCTTCTTTAAATAACTGTTAATGCAAGTGCTTGTAAACTACTATCAGGAATGTTTTTAATTTTACCTCCAGGTGGTTTCAGGGCGAGTGGGGGTTGAAACAGTTGTAAATGTATTTTAATATTCAATGAGGTTGTTAATGATCCTGGGTTGGGTTCGTATGTCCATATAGTTGTTGAATAATCTCTACAGTGTCAAAGGTTTTACATCTTCTATGTATATCAGCATACTCATTTTACAAGCAAATGTCACTGCCAAAATTAAATTATTTTTTGATTTCCATATTAGTTGAACGTGCAATAAAATTTGCAACTCACATAATATATACAAATTAAAATTTTGATCGAGTCTAGCAATGCAATTATTTAATAATACTAATGTGTTCATAGCTGTGAGTCTGGGAAATAATCAGTACTTTAAATGGGCTACACCCAATGTTAAGTGATGAACTGGATGAACTAGCGGGCAAAGTCACATTAAAAACATCAAGTTATCTTAAATCTAACAAACATAACATTAATATATAGGATGATTCTAAAAAAAAAGGGACAAACATTGAAGGGTGGTAGAGCTCACTCACAAACAATTATTGTATAGGAATATATGGGCGGAAGTGACGTGTTGAGGCACAAACACAAAAACATAACACATTAACGGAAACATAAAATGTTCATTAGCAGCATATTTAACGAGTGATTCCGTACATAAAATGTTAAAATATGGCGTGATTGGCTGACAATGGTGGCGATAGTTGAGGGCAATCATACGGTGCGCCAGTGACCTGCTGCATCAGCGAACAAAGCATTTGCGCTTGAGAGTTCGGCAGTGATGGGTGATTTTACGAATAGCGAAAAGGCAGACATGCATCTAATGTACTCCAGTTGATTCCATTGAAGATCTCGTTGCTCGACTATCCTGTGCGGCTGCACGCAAACGTGAAATACCTGGCATATATGAATCTGTTCGCCAATCACTCCATCGACGCTACCAAGCTTGCATTACTGTCGGTGGTAGCAATTTTGAGCAATTATTATAAACATTGCTGTAAAAAGGCATTTAGCGGCGATGTTGTAAATAAACAATGTGTTACATTTCAAGTGTTATTGTTGTGTTTGTGCCTCAACGCGTCACTCCCGCCCATATATTCCTATACAATAATTGTTTGTTTTAGTGAGCTCTACCACCCCTCAATGTTTGTCCCATGATTTTAGATTCATCCTGTATACTGGGGGCAAAATTGCTCCATATAGCTACTAACATAATTTGTTGCTGTTAATGGGTTTGAAATTTTTGTATTGCCATTACTGCAGATATAAAAGATAGTAGCAGTACAGGTGTGTTGTTAGATTTACCCAGGTTATGCACATGTAAGCCTAAACAGCATAGAAAATTGTGTATTTTTTTTCTGTGAAATATAAATACACTGTTATTTTTTTATGTTGTGTGATACACCTATTATAAAAATTTTTTTAAAAATTAGGAGTAGCAGACCACATTGAATTATTGTCAGTCTGCTCTCCTCCTACAAATTTTTCATATTCACTTTGTAGATTATTACTTTATTTATACTTAATTGCAAGGTGTCTGATGTAGTGATTTAGCTTTCAAAACAACCTTGCAGAAATTTGCAGATAAGGTTGGCAAACCCCCTATAGCTCATACATTATTGTGTGGTACTAAATAAATAATTGTAAGCAATAACTTAGTACCTTAAAATGTGCCAGCTTGGAACAGGAGGGGTACTCAGTATTCTTGAAAATATCTTTACTGTCATGTCAAGAGACTGTAAATATTAAACAAGGCTGCTATTATTTTCCAAGAAAAATAAAGTACATAACAGGAATGTTTATTTTTTACTTTTTTTACCATACTGGCAAAAGTAAGTGTATGTTGAAATGTTCCAAACAATCTATGGTATCAATTTACGTATAGCAGTAAGAAAATTGTAATTATATTAACTCACAACTTGTGGTAATGTTTAAATGAGATCAGTGCATTCACAGGCAAATCATTTACCTCTTTCGATAGTTCATTCTGTGTTGCAGGCTTCCCTTACGTGTAAAAATCGTAAGTGCAAAGTATTACACAGTTTGACATTCATACCATAACATTTAAAAGCCCATCATGTTTGCTGGAAAATAAAAAAAATTGAAAGTTTGTACTGAAACTACT
This sequence comes from Clitarchus hookeri, assembly GCA_002778355.1. Taxonomy (NCBI): domain Eukaryota; kingdom Metazoa; phylum Arthropoda; class Insecta; order Phasmatodea; family Phasmatidae; genus Clitarchus; species Clitarchus hookeri. Next base: position 2,262,335 of record NQII01000005.1, on the reverse strand, counting down.
GTATTTTGATTGTGCACCCATTTCATGAACAGTGTTGTATTAGCAAATTCAGCCAACACGATTCAGTACTACACTTAATCTGCACCACACTGGAGCTGGCACATGCATTGAGACAACTGTTGAAGTAATGTTATTAATATCAACTTTTTTTCATGTAATAATGTAAATGTTTTGCATACGATAAAATAAAACTTTTCCACACAATTTGCTGAAGATAATGCAGTGGATATACACTGAAGAGACAAAAAAACTGGTACACCTGCCTAATACGGTGTAGGGCCCCCGCGAGCACGCAGAAGTGCCGCAAGACGATGTGTCATGGACTCGACTAATATCTGAAGTTATGCAGGAGGCATTTCACACCATGAATCCTTTAGGGCAGTCCACAAATCCATAGGAGTGCGAGGCGGTGGAGATCTCTTCTGAACAGCGCGTTGCAAGGTATCCCAGATATGATCAATAATGTTCGTGTCTGGTAATTTAGGTGGCCAATGGAAGTGTCTAAAGTCAGAAGAGTGTTCCTGGAGTCACTTGGAAGCAACTCTCGATGCGTGGGTTGTCGCATTGTCCTGCTGGAATTGTCCACGTCCGTCGGAATGCACAATGGACATGGATGGGTGCAGGTGATCGGACAGGATGCTTACGTATCTGTCACCTGTCAGAGTCCTATCTAGAAGTATCAGGGATCCCATTTCACGCCAACTTCACACGCTCCATATCATGACAGAGCCTCCACCAGCTTGAACAGTCCCCTGTTGACATGTAGGGTCCATGAATTCATGAGGATGTCTCCATACCCGTACACGTCCATCCGCCCAATACAATTGGAAACGAGACTTGTCAGACCAGGCAACATGTTTCCAGTCATCAACAGTCCAATGGCGGTGTTGGTGGGCCCAGGCGAGGCGTAAAGCTTTGTGTCATGCAGTCAAAAACAGTACACGAGTAGGCCTTCGGCTCCGAAAGACCATATCAATGATGGTATGTTGAATAGTTCGCACGTTGGCACTTGTTGATGCCCCAGCATTGAAATCTGCGCCAATTTGAGAAAGGGTTGCACGTGTGTCACATTGAATGATTCTCGTCAGTCGTCGTTTGTGCCGTTCGTTGACGATCTTTTTCCGGCCGTAGCGATGTCGAAGGTTTGATGTTTTATCGGATTCCCGATATTCACGGTACACTCGTGAAATGGTCGTACGCGAAAATCCAAATTGTATCGCTACCCCGGAGATGCTATGTCCCATCTCTCGTGCGCCGACTATAACACCATGCTCAAACTCTGTTAAATCTTGGTAACCTGCCATTTTAGCAGCAGTAACCGATCTAGCAACTTTGCCAGGCGGTGTTTTCTTATATAGGCGCTGCCGACCGCATCGCGTTACTCTGTTTGTTTCCATGCCTCTGTTATTTGCATACGCATGCCAATACCAGTTATTTTTGGCTCTCCAGTGTATATTATTATGCAAAGACTTGAATGTCCTGGTTATACATATTTTCCATGTATAATTTCATCTTTTAGCACAAGAAAAATTCCGCTTAAGGCCGAAATTTCACAAATATGTTTAAAATAACTGCCTAGATTATATACAATCTATTGGTTTTTTGTAGATGTGGTTAACCTCAGTCTTCAACCATAAAATGTGTCTTAATTAATTCTCGATAATCGGCATTAACTTGCCCTGTGCGTAATATAAAATTAGTACTTCCATTTTAGTTTATATAACTGAATAAAGCATTTAATAAATTGTTTAGACACATTTTGAGGCATTCATTATTACGCTAATATTAAACAATGTAGAAACACAGACAGATGAAAAAGATTAACTCTTTGCACATGCTCTGATTATGTTCAATTTGGCCGTTCGCTATACTGGAGTGCTCATGAAATCTAGCTGGACAAAAAAAAGACAAAATGGCGGATATTGTAACAATTTTATAGCATTTAGTTCCCTGTCTTTCCTTATAGGTTTTAATGCTCAATTAATTTTTTTGATCAAATATAAATCTAAAAAATGTAGTCTTAAGTTTTTGCACTAAATTATAAATTTTATAAAATGTAAAACAAAACTAATACCACGATATTACAGAATTATACTATACTGCTTTTTGAGCTATTAAAAAAACAGTAACTTTAAATGTTACATGCAAGCAATCACCATACAAATAACATACCACAAATAGAAACCAACAAACATGGAACAAGTCATATTTCTTGGCTTTCACATGGCTTGACTGAGAGTGCACATAACAGGCAGCATGTGGAAGGCCATAGACACAGCAAGAGCCCATCCAACCTCCGAAACGGGGGGAGGGAAGCAAACTGGCATGGTGCTGTCCGCGCCGAATAATGTATTATGTCGAAAACATAGACTCCTATTACATAATTACGAAAATTTTCTTGCTGGAAATAATATGGCTATGTATAATATGTTTTCTTCATTATAAATAATACACTATTTAGAGGTATGATTAGAACTGGAGGGCGCCCGCCTTAGTGCACTACAGAGGAGCCGCCCCTGTTTCTGCGGCGACATACCTCTTATTCCAGCAGAGCTAAATACGAGACTGTGGAATGGCGGGCGTGGAAGGCAGCGTGTGCCCACCATGTTCTCATGGGAGCTTGCAGAAATCATTCAATACTATTAACTAAAAAATACAAAATCACTGTAACCCTTCGTATGTTTAGACGACGTTTTCCCCAGGCTGTTTTGTTACATTTGTGTTACGTTTGTTTAGTTTTCAGAATTTCTGCAAATGTCTAAGGGCACGTTAAAAAAATTAACAGCTATCCACTGGCCCTAAAAGCCTGTAATATGATGTAATTGCCATCCATTTCATTTAATTATGTAAATGCGATTAACTTATGTCTATCACTCATCATAATGCTATAAAAATCTTTCATGATATTTCTGACGCGACTGACATATACAAATTGCGACTTTTCTTTACTTATAATTTTAATTTTTCTTGCCTTTTACATTGCCACTTCTTTATGGAATTCGAAACGACTATTCAATGCATTACAGCACAACACCCCACACACAGCAGCCCATCATACTTCACTAGTTGCATTGGAATGTAGTGTTAATTTAATTTATCACCCACAATGTGGTCGGCAAGGAGGTTTGGTTGGTGTTGGTGGTACATGCTGTCTTCTGGTGGTGGTGGCTACCAGCCTAATGGCTCTTGCTATGCGAGCCAGTGAGTTCGGCCCACCTGCTGCTGATTTGCTCTGGTAAATCTATGGTTCACCTTGCAAAATGCCATCATTGGTGTTGATTTTCCGATGCACATGTTGGGTTCTGGCATAATGAGAATGGTGGAGGGGTTACAAAGAAATATGCTCCCACCCCCAACTAGCCCAAACCTGACTGCATCTGCTCCCTCATGGCCTGGCATGTGGGTTGGTGTCTTTGCTGCAGCCGTCTCATCTTCCTTTTGTTGCTCTCGCTCGCAGCTGGTACTCGGCTCGGTTGGGGGCTGTGGGGCCTGGGTGGGTCCTGCTACATCCGTCATTCCTCCGTTTTTGGTGAAAATCACCGATGTGTTCTGTGGGTGCTGGTTATGCCTGGTGTAATTTCCTCCCCCACATGCTATTCTCCTTCTGAGGTTTCCCCTGAGGAAAATCGTCTTGGTGCTCGCCTCTGGTTCCTTGATGCTGATTTTGAAGTGGGCATCATGGAGTGATAGATCTGAGTCCCTGTAGTTCACTCGGTGGGGTTCTCCTCCAGTTCACTAATAATCGGGTCACTTCGACTCACTTCTGGTTCTGGGAACAGCCACCTAGACACTACATCGAGTTCTGAGAGTCGGTTCGCCTCTCCTTGTGGTGGCTTTGTATCGGGGGTTTCCTGTGCTAGGTTTTCTAAGGGTGTTTCCAGCAGTGTCTGGTCTTCGGCTTCGTCCTATAGCAATCTGATGTCCCGATACAATATGGCATCCCTTGCAATCTCGCAAAATATAGAACGAACTCTCCACCTTGGCTTTGACTGTGTACAGTCTTGTCCAACGGGGTGCCAACCCAATGCAGAAATGTATAATCGCATTGGAGAAGGGGTGGCTCCTGAAGTAAACTGTTTCTCACATACCGATCACCACAGGTTGTCGGTGTGTAACCGATGTTAACCTTTCATGACTGATACCATCTCTCTGCCTCTCAGAACTTGGCATTGCTGTAACATTTAATTGGGTGGTTTCCTTACCTGTCCAGCTCATACACTACTACCACCACTCCAAGTAAGATTGCAACTGTCTGCATATAGATCCCCCTATTTGGGTCGATCCTGGTTAGGCCATGGCATCTAGTGGACTGATGTTTCAGTTCGTTGAATACCCTTTGGGCATCTACCATCCAGTGGATTCGTAACTTCATGGACATTAGATTGTGAGGGGGGCAGTGAGGTGTGCAAACCACAAGATATAGTCGTGTATCCATGTTAGCCATCCAATGAACTTCTGCAACATTTTTATAGTGACTGGGGGCTCTGCTTCCGCGATTTTACTTACATGGTTGAGGAGTCAGTAATTCCCAGTGCTGTTTACGATGTGACCCAGGAAGTCCATTTCTTTCTTGCCAATGTGGCATTTGGCAGGTGAAATGACCATGTGGTAGGTGGCTGATCATTATAATACTAAGCTCAGGCAATGCATGTGTTCCTCCCAGCTACAGGACCAGATGATGTTATCTTAGTATGGTATGCAGTCACAAATTAACCCATTATGCTATCCAAAACACGGGCCATAATGAACTGGAATGTGGAGGGGGTGCACTTCAGGCTGAAAGGTATAACCATTAAGTGGAATCGCCACACATCCAGAGTGGTGAAGGTGGTTTTCTCCCTGTATTTCTGGCAGATTTGCACTTGCCAGTACCTCGATTTGAGGTCTAGGGTGGAGAATACACTTGAGTCTTGCATTCTGGCCATAGCTCCTCCACACTATTCTATGGGGGTTGGGCACCTTCAATTACCAGATTTAAGGGGCTGAAGACTGTACATATCCTTATTTCACCATCGTTCTTTGGTTCTAACACAATCTAAGAGTTATACCTGGTAGCTGGCAGCTCTACTACAACCTCATATAGCATACCAATGATTTGTTCCCTAATTACTGGCTGCTCCTTGAACCTATACCCTTGTGGTCTTTAGTACAGATGTTCTGTTTCTATTGTGGGAATGTTTTGTTCGGCTGCTGTGATGGCATGCAATAAGTCTGAGAATTTGAATACATCCCATCGTTCTGACAACACCTTTTGAACACTGTCCCTAAACTCGATTTGCACCCTGGTATGCAACTCATCTAACAACCAGGCTTTCATTTATATACATACCTGCTCCTCCATGGCATAGACCAAGTGTTGCTCTCTGGCTCCACAGTGTACCCAGCGGGTTGCTACCTCGAGATAGTCTTCTGCTTCTCCAGCCAGGGTTGTCCCAGGACCACAGCCTCGTGTAAGCCATCGACTACCATGGCTTTTGTATGATACTTTTGTTCATGAAGTTGTATCCGGAGGCGCATAGTGCCCTGGTGGTGTGGCAATCTGTAAGATGGGTGGCAATCTGTAAGATGCCTGGGTCTTGGCCGATGATACTCCTCAACATTAGTTCTAGACACACAAACATATGACTGGTCGATGTGTCGACTAAGGCGACCACTGGATTACCATTCACTTCTAGTGGAATCTGGAGTAGGCGATGTGTCTGCATCGTCACATGTCAGCACATTAGCACACATTTCAGGTACAAAGTTTGTAATTTTCCGTCACTAGTGCACCAATTTAATTTGTAAGCTCCCAGCGCCGTTTCGGCCACATGGATCGGCGCGGTTGTCATGGTGACAGGTGTTGTTTACATCGCGGTTGCCTGCCCGACTCTCTACACGCCCACAAGANCGATGTAACAGGACAATCCCCTTCACATTATAAAGTTACATACGGGCCTCTAGTGAACGCAGGAAGCATGCAGTCTTGTATCCAGAAACAATATGCCCATAAATCTAAAAAATAATCATCACAGCTAATGCTAATTAACTATGTGGTTTCGTTTACGACACAGTGCAAAAAACTTCCTTAACATGACACACATCATCAGTGGTTAATGTTTACACGACTTCAATTTTTTCTGCTGGAACTACATAATGCGGTGAAATTTGAAAGCACATTTTATAAACATTAACACATGCAAAACAAAAATACGCAATTAACAGGTCAGATATTCCCTTCTGATGAGCCATTATATTAGAAAATTACCAAATCTAGAACAGTGTAATATCAATAGGCTTTTGATAGATTTTTGCATACATTCCGAAATAACTGAAATGTTAATTTTGTTGTTGGAAAACAGTGATTTATCATAAAAAAATTGTAAGTCATATTTATTTGAGAGGAAATTAAATTTTTGTGTTAATTATTGTCAGTATTTTTTACGCATTACATAAAGATGTTCTTTGTGAATATTACTTTGGAAGTTGTACACTTACAGTTTTGATCATGCATTATACAAATATGCTTTTGGTGAAGAATACTTTGGAAGACGTACACTTACGATTTTGATGTCTTTTACATGAATCATGCAATAACCTCTATTACCCAACTTCTCCTGACCTTAATGTTTTATGCATTGGTTACCAAGCCATCAGTGTCTTCGCTGGTGTGAACGAATAATCAGCTTGTGCCATTGTAAACAAGTTGGCAAGGGCAATTGCATCCTTTAGGCAGTAGTTCGTAAAGATTCCAAGAGGGGAACGAGAGGTGCTCGAATTGCAGCAAATTTTTTTTACAATATTGCACATTTTCCTTATGTAGTTGGTGCATTGATTGCACAAACTATAAAATACAATAACCAGGTAAGTAAAATGTGATTTCCCTCCTAGTAAGTGCAGCTGGCTGGGACAGTACGTCACTAAGACCTCCCAGCTCAGGAATGTGGGTGGGGGTGATGTTCGCTTCCAGCACAGCAATGGCGACGCTGGAGGATGCCTGCTTTCTTTGGTTACCTAGGCCAGGTTAGCTCCACCAGTGACCAGCTTATCAGAATACCCATATGCTTGGATGAGTGGAATATCGTCGCCTTAATCGATACGGCCATATTACATAACTTTGCTGACTGCGTTAATAGGCCAACAGCTGATCACCAGGGACAAACAATTCGTACAATTGGCCACATTGAACGGGATCAGCGATTGTTTGGGTGAAGTCCAAGTAGAAATACATATTCATGACTGTTCTATGGATATCGTCGCCCTCGTCTCCGACGAGATACAAGAGAACCTGATTCTAGGGGTGCTGTGGCTTAGACAACACAACACCATTATTGAAATCGCCATGGATCATATTCACTTCGGTTTGACCGAACGGTGAACGGTGTACAATCTAGTGCCATCACAGAGAAAACAGCGAACAATATGTCCAACTAGACACGTTCAACCACACCGTACCCGTGGAACATAGGGATGCGATCCAGCGAGTCCTGACCAAACAACGGGACGTATTTGCCGTGGCGGACTCCCTTAAAAGAACGAGTGTGTCAGAACATGCGATACAACTAATTAAAGTCGAATCCTTCTGGTCCGCCCCTCTTGATTGTGATCCTTATCACCTGAGAATAATTAATCAACAAATCGAGAAAATGATTAAGGATGGGGTAATAAAACCCTCGGAAAGCAATTACAACTCAGCTTTCACTCTGGCCACCAAGAAAGACGGGAGCCGGATATTTTGAGCGGACTTCTGCCAGCACAACCAAGTGACCAAAAGAGCGCCCCACCCTTAATCAGTGTGAACTCTGCACTAAATATGTTATGGGATACCATGATTTTACCTTCCCTTGACCTGAGAAGCAGCTATTGGCAACTACCAGTACAACCCGAAGACCGTCACAAGATCGCATTCACGGCCCCCAACAGCCGCTGTTTTAAATTTCGCACCATTCCTTTTGGGCTGGAATGCGCCCCCTCCACCTTCTAGAGCATGATGATCTGATAGAGGAGTGTACTATCGCATACCTAGATGATGTTGTGATACATACATAACCTATCCCTCGTCTTGGAACGACTGGCTACCCGTGGGTTAACAAGTGCCAATGGAAAATGTCATATAGGGAAAACATATCTTCAATACCTGGGCCACATGGTCGATGACGAGGGTATCCAGCCCAACCACAAACAACTAAGGCTAATTCAAAACTATCCCACAACCAACATGCGTAAACACCTGTGAAAAAATTTTCGGGCTTATAAACTGGTTAAGGTGCTACATAGAAGACTTCTCCATGATAACAGCCCCACTAACAACCCTGTTTTACAAACAACAGTGCTTCCAATGGAACAACGATGCCCAAAACACGTTAGAAGAAATCAAACACAGATTCCAACAATGTGGCAAACTGTCCCGTTTAGAACCCCCCCCCCNTTCACAAAGCATTTATATCTGCAAACAGATGCCAGTCGAGATTGCACTGTTCTATTTCAATGCGATGATGACGGGGAATGCAGAGTCATAGAGTATAGTAGAGCGAAGTTTGCCCCACGTGTTTGCAGCTACAGTATGAATGATAGGGAATGCTTGGCTATCGTATGGGCACTAAAACACAACCTCCAATGCCTAGAGTACCAACAATTGACATTGAGGACCGACAATCGGAATATAATGTGGCTGCAAAACATAGCACTTGATGAATACGAGTGGGAAGTCCTAATCCAGCCCGACAGTCCACCAGTTGCCCGGATACAGCACACAACCGTAGGCACAAGTAATGACACCCAAGACCTAACAAGTGATGCGGTATACAAACGAGTACTCGCTGCACAACAGCTGTCCACAGATGTCGTGGAGTACCATGTGCAGTGTGCCAGAGAAAGGCTGGCCAACTGGCACACAGCAATAACTGCCAGGAGATCCGACCTGCAGGGGAAGATGAGAACCAGCGAACGTACATCCCGGAGGAGGGACGATGGTTCGTCCTGGAACACTCGCATGCCAGCTGCCTGGCGGGACACCCGGGAGCCACGCATTCAATGTGGAACATACTAGCCAACTATTTCTGGCCAGGGATCACCTGGCAAGTGGTGGTACCAGGATTATCCCCTCCTAAGTTCACGCCTCATTGCAGAATGATTTCTTCGCCCGCTGCAGTTACTCAAAGGTAATCATCTCCGACAACAGACCATAGTTCTGGGGAAAGAGATGGCGGGAATTCTGCAACAAGTGGCGGGCAGTACACCAAATAACGGCAGTATACCACCCCTGTGCGAATCCCACAGAACGAAGGAACCAAGAATACAAGGTGCTGATCTGGCTTCGCATGGAGGATGATCATACTACCTGGGCCATCCGTGTCCCAGATATACTGTTCTGTATAAGAAGCTGACAGAAATAAGTTAGAGGGGCCACTCGCCTGCAGAATTACTATATGGACACGGTATAGCACAACCCAGGGAATAAGCATACCCACAACCGACCATGAACTCAGGGCCCTCAGAAACCCAGACACGAGAAGGACACATCCAGCAGAGGTTTTAACGGGCAAGGGAACAACTGGAACAGTATGTCCAATAGTGACTGCCAGAAACCACACAGCCCCGAAAGAGCTGCAAATTGCACAACTTGTCTACATTCGAGAAAACCAGTAGTCGGCAGCCATGCTAATTTCTGTGCAGAGTTTGCTCCCCGCTGGAGTGGACCCCACACATATTTATGAAGGGTGCACAAAGGCAAGGTAAATTCCATCGTGATGACCAAAGGGCCTCGCCAAGGACGCCTACACCGAGCGCCGCGGTGCCCCAGGGTAACACCAGTCAGTGGCAACCGACCGAAGTAGTCCCGGTCATTATGGGATGGCAATCACAGCATCATGTAAGTGCGGACTACCATGTCCACCAACACCAATGCCCTCAAGTAAATCTGGGTGGTCAGCTGCCATAGTGATGCCACAGGCCGTGGGGACGTCCGACTCTACGGAGAGTGCCCAGAATGATGACCGACCACCAGAAGCCACGGCTTCAAAAGCCACGATATAGGAGGCCCACCAGGTCACACCCACACCCCACACCCACACTCCAGACTACCAGGTCACGTGACTCATGGTGGCCAGGTCCAATTCCGGGTCGAGCATCTACTCGATGGGGCGTCCACACTGCCCTCGACAGTTTTGATGCTGGGCACAGCTGTACTGCAGCAACAGCAGTAGCAGCAGCAGCAACTCGATGGTGGCAGGGCCACCAACCTGCCGAGTAGGTGTATAGCCAGCCGACCGACTCCGCCGAACCAATAATATCTCAACTGCCAAGGGTAAGTTGAACCGACAGTAGTAGACATGCAACCCTGCAGCAGGGCGATCGGGCTCTGTACAGTTCATCACGCCAAGATGACTGTGCTTGCAGCCAAGGCGCCACTCAATCCCCTGCTGCACCACGTGGTCTTGAGGCGCTGCTGCCCGCCATAACAGTGGCCACCCGGAGGGGAGGGTATTGGACATGGACCACTCCTGCATTGTCTGGCATTGCCAGTGTCATCATGTCATCGGCCCACAGTGGCTACATCAGTGTGCCCACGGACAACGCACTTCATGACCCGATACCAAGTGACCCAACCGAGTGCCTGTGGTGTGCCTAGAGAGATCTGTGTAAATAGGATAGGAATCAAGAGTTAGAATTTGTAGGAAATAGCATTATAATTTATCGCCCATGGGCAAACGTTCGTGAAATTAGCTCTTCAGGGATTGCGAAGTAATCGCATAATAAATGCCCACCATGTGCATATTTAATGAGGTGTAGAGTAGCAACACTAGTGTATTTTAAGTGATCTGTATAATTTCCCGAGTGCGATTGTGTTTCTAAACAAGCCAATTAGTGATGTGGGAAATAATTAGTCTTTCTTTCAACCTGACCGTTCCGGTCTTAGAGTGCCCCAAAACTTAACAGACCTAAATTTCCCACCTGCTCTGCAAGGCACCACATAATCATGTTTTTATTATTAAAATTAGTGCTTAATTAAGAACTCTTAACTCTCTACAGGATTAAGAAAAACTCACTCAGATCATTTAAGTATTTATGTGCATATGTTTCAAGTTCTATGTTAATGAGATCAGTTAATTAAATTACCTCATGTAGTGGAGCGAGCTCTCAGCCAGGACACTGCAGAATCGCGCCATTTCCGGAAGTCTGATTCCACAGATCTTAGGTTCTGCACATGCGTCGCATCGCAGAGGACTCTCGTACTTTGTTTTGAACACTTTACTGCAATATATTAACATAATTTACTGGAACTTTTATTTAATTTATCAACATCCTTCCCCGTGTTCGCAGCACCCCTCCGTCAGCTCAATTTACCGACCCCAGAGGTTTTATAACTCTTGTAAGATTTTGTACCATACTTGTCATTTTTGTATTGTAATAACCGCCGGTAGACCTTGTGAGTCAGGTCCACTTTAATTGGCATTGCATACATGTAACTGTGTATACCATTCGGCAATACAATATACTTGAGTTAACTAAAAGTTATGAGTTCTCATTTTTGTGTTGTATCTCGGGTCCTGGCCCTATCCAGGAAGTCATCGATGCCTGGAGGGCATCCTTCATTTATAAGGTAAAAAGGTAATATTAAGGAGTGCTGAGGAGTCTGAATATCCCATATATATATTTTTGTTTTCTTGTAAATTTGTACAGTATGTGTCAGAGGATACAGCCACATGGTCATTCGGCCCACGATCCTAAGAACTGTGACTTGACGTGGTCAAGCAATGGCTCGGAGAAATTCTCGTCCCTAGTTGGGAAAGCCAACTTGACGCATGGTGTTACCAGAGCTGATGATGTAGGAAATATGTGCCTGGCGCCACAGCTCTGCGGTTAGCTGATGAAATGAGGATCGTTCGGTCGTCAGCCTAGGGGACTCTGGTTTACACTCCATCACATATGATGGCGAGGCTGTAGGCCACCTCGCACGCCTTAATTAAATTACAAATGAAACACTTACGATGCTTGTGGAGTTATTTATTCCTTGCGATTCCTTAATGAACACACACAACTTTAGTACAAAACATGGCCTTAAAGGCCCGGAACGGCGACCACATGGCTTTATAATGTGAAATGCAATTGCGTTTAAAAACTCTCCGATGAGAGCACTGTTGCTCTCCCCTCGGTGCTATAACAAATAAAATTAATGATCTAGTTCATGAAGTGAAGTCTATTGCAGTGTATATGAGTTCAGCTTAAGATGTCGGCACTGAGGGCCTTTACAGAGCGAGAGACTTACACATCTTGATGCATTCAAGTGCTGAAGAGAACTGGGGAGAAGCATGTGCCGGCTTCTGCTACCTGAGCGCATCCGACGCCAAGCCGCGAAACGATGAAGCACAATATAAACTAAATAAATTATTATGAGATGGATGTGACATTAATTAAATTAACCTAAGACAACATAATTTTTCCATATACAAATACACAATAAAATTATTATATTAATTCTTAACATTTCCATTGTACCAGCCACAGAATTGCCAAGTGTACAATGTCAAATGTCCCTGGCTGTGGCTGTGTCGACAGTCTTTCATGATGACAATTATGACATTAATGATATACATTGATACAATTAATAACACTGAATAAATACCCTGATGCAATTATTAACACTGATGCAATTAATAACACTGATGCAATTAGATACCCTGATTGAATACTCCGAAGCTCTGAATAAATACCCTGATGTTATTATGAACACTGATGCAATTAATAACACTGATGCAATTAGATACCCTGATTGAATACACTGATACTATTATGAACACTGCTGCAATTATAAACACTGATGCAATTATGAACGCTCTCATTCGTGCCCACTAGTCCATTGGTGTGGTGTGTCTGGTGTAGTGGACACGACTGCGGCAGTCAGAGTGGGCACAAAGGAGCTTGTGAATGTGCAGTTCACATCAGAAATATGCTGACTCAGTGAACTAGCACCCTTTCTATTAGAAATATGAATATTGTGTAATATTCTGACTTTTCTTAACATAGTCGCCGGATGACGTCCTCATTACTAACCCCGACCACTCAGGTAACATTAAAATGTAATGCTAGAATGGTCACAGACTCTTATGATATCATAGAGTTAAATTCTGGAATTTTTATTTAGCAGGTTTTGTTTAGTTGTGGGTTTCAATTATATTTGCCATTATATTGACGACGTGACAGGTATCCATCGTCGGATAATGGTCGCTTCCACCATTTTTGAACAGTCTTTCGTGGGGCGCAGGTGGGGCTGGACGCATTTCGCATGTGGGGTATTTTCAACCTTATGTGTCAACTGATTTTGTATTTCTACTTAATTTTAACTAGCCAGAACTGTCTTGCTTTGCTTTCCCATGCATGCCCCGGCACCCTTCTGGCAGCATTATTCGGCGCCAGGAGTTTTCCACTTAGAATTTTCGGTTGTGGTCATGTCCACTAGGGCTTCTCGATAAGCAGCATCCCTGGATGTTTAACATCGTCCATGGGTTACCTTGTGCAAAGCATGTTATTAATTTCTGCATAACGGAGACGAGAGAAGTCACTACTGGATTGTGTATGTGTTTGTCTAACCTAAGCCAGTGAGTAACAAGTGTTTTTTTATGAATGTATTTTCATAAATAAAAACAATCTTAATGGTAACTATGTGTTGCATAGAGCAATATAATTCTCTAGCCAAGATATTCTCTTCCATAGTGCAAGGGACAGTGGCATCTTCTGCATTCTACAGTGGACATGTAGCAGATAGGTACTAACTGCCATACACACTATTACTTGCACCTTAACCACTTGCTGCTATGGGGGAATAAATCGCCACATGGTGAGACTGATACCCTGAACTAAGAGTCTCAACCCTCTCATTTGGACAAGCAGTGAGTGGTGCACATTATTTGGTCCGAGAAGCCAGCAACTAACCCGAACCCCCTTGGCCATGTATCTACATGACTTTACTGCTACAACCAGCGAGAATCAACAGGATGTTTGGTAACAGTAGAAATAAACACTTTTTTTAATACTGTGAATTCGTACAGTACAATAGTTGTACAAGTGCATAAGTGTTATATAAAACTGACATAATACATTGTATTCAATCATAGAGCTACTAAATGACTACTAGCCAAGTTACTTGGAGTGAGTCAAAATTTTTTACATTGCATGTGTAAATTAATTTTAGTATGGTGTAGTAAATATTCTTGAAAATTCTATTTTGCTGTAAGCATTATCTGATAAGAAGCTAAAATTTCTGCACCTTCAGTCTTGTAAGCGACGAGCTGCCTCTGTGGACGAGGACTTCATACTTGTAACCGTTATTAGATTTCCATCTGTGTGTTTACCTTATCTGGGACAGTTTTTCATCGCATCTCGTTTTACCCCAGCATACTCCCTTGTGCATATGAGTGCAAGGGAGCTTAATTATTACCTTTACAAATGTTACCAACTCCACAGGTACAAGATCCCTCGCCATGTAGAGGTTCACTTCAGACTTTGTTCTTGCCTAGTGTGCATATATGTAATTTAATATCTGTTTAACAAGCTAGCTACCGAGCAGCAGTCAGTGTTTAATTGTGTCTTTATTTTTTCACATTGTACCACTTTGTGAATTGTGTAGTTGGGACTCTGTAAATGCAATTACCAGTGAACCACGTGTTTTGTTCCAAGTAGTAAGTACTGTTACCAGGCAGCACTGCATCACAATGCATGGGTAAAGGTTTACTTCCAGCCTAAAAAGGGGTGGTAGCAACTCGTGTTGAATATCATTATATCCTACTTAAGTACATCGTGAATGAAAATGTATCGCAGACGAGATAGTTCACCACGCCGACCATCCGCCCTGAGGTCTCAGCTCCTCATCCTAGCAGGGATATGCAAAGCAGCACCTGTGAGCACAACTCCAACTTAACTTGTCTAACCTCTCCCATCGACATGCAAATATTTGATTGCCAACCACCTTGCTGACCAGCGACACTATGATGATGGCGACAAATTTAATGTGGTGCAAAATTCATCTGGGCTAAGGAATGAAGCCTGTACAAAAAGTCATACAATAAATCTCGTAAAGTAACGAGTATGTCGTGAACAAACATGGTGGCGAAAACATCAATAATACAAAGCATCCAAAAATTTAAAGTCCAGAAAACTCACTAAACATTCAGATGGCACACACCATAAAAACGTTACACCGCATATACAGAAGGAAATACAAGCGTAATAGAGTTTTTTGGTAATTATAAAGAATAATGATTTTTCCGAAAATCGGGAAAACGATACCTGCAAATGTTATATATGGTCATTACTAATCACACTTAATACGAATTTTATTTGGGCTTCATGTAATTTGCAGTATATACCAGTGAGGAGAGCTTTGAAGAATGGGATGTTTATGCTGTAAAACACATAAAGTTTATGTACAATATATTTATATCGGGTAACTAAATCGTATTAAATACGAGAATAACTTTTGAAACCAATCCTTGATTTATAAAATATAATTAACATGGTATATTTATGATAAAGCACTTTGGTTATACGGGTAAAAAAAAACACAGCAATCAAAGAGTGTCAGATTATCATGTAATTATGTAAAACATTTCAAGACTTACCTTGTCTGTATTCAAGAGAGGATTTAACTATGTAACATATTACTAGCAGAAAAAATATACTTATTGTATATCATACAAAAAAGACAATCGCAGATGGTGTTTATAAACAGTTGTTGTCTATCGCCATGATATATTCCAATAAATTCTGTGACCAATGTGGCACAGAGGCAGGAAACAAATGCACATCAATTTTGGTTTAAGCCATACTATCTGTATGATGGTAATGTGCACCTATTCAGTGTACTGTGTAACTCATGCACACAGCGATAATCTTGCAGCTAAATCTGTGGCAGCTGCATCAGGAATGAGAAACGAGTGCCGCACGATGAAGCCACAAGCAACATCAGGACAGTGAAGGGATGGGATGCAGCACAAAACACCTTTCGGTCAACAACAGTTTCAAAAATCCCAGTAGAGGAAACAATGCAGCAAAAATTACTGCTGCAAGTGACAACAAAAATAATAGTGCAGCAGACAGTGCGCGAAATAAAAACGTGAAGTGGGATACAAGTCAACTATTGCCAACTCTGTGCCATTATTAAGATTGTCAGGAATACCATAAGCAAAGTACAAACCCTAACA
Organism: Clitarchus hookeri; assembly: GCA_002778355.1. Lineage (NCBI taxonomy): Eukaryota > Metazoa > Arthropoda > Insecta > Phasmatodea > Phasmatidae > Clitarchus > Clitarchus hookeri. The sequence goes on along the minus strand of NQII01000005.1, from coordinate 2,246,157 downwards.
ATTCCCACCTCAAAAAAACCACCATGCAAGCAGCAATTCGAGATATGGGAAGCAAGGGCAAATGAGCCAGACATTCCCGGCATACCAATACTGGACAACATTACCAACTTGATAGTGCAAAAAGCACTAATTAACCAGGTTAGTAGCAGTAGTTCACAGTTCATCCACTTTTTAGTGTTTATTAATGGTCATCTTTGCCATCATAGACACTGCTGCCTCACATAACCTCATACAGCCTAGTTTCTTGCTTCCTACATCACTCCAGCCACTCACGTTATTCGTTTAGCTGCAAAAAACCAGTACCGCACTAGGTCAAGTCACAATGACAGTTCATATATATGACCTATAAACAATAAACACAGCAGTTTTTACCCCGGACATTAAGGAAGATGCCATCCTTGGTGTACCATGACTTACTTACCATTTCGGCCTGAAGCAGCGATGTACAGTTTATAACTTTGACCGGCGACCAGCCAATACAGCACCCGCTCTTTCAAAAGCAGACTTTGACAACAACATACCCCCCGAACACCAGGCAACTTTTAAGCGGCTCCTTGACGAGTACCAAGACATGTTTGCAGTTACATAATGCCCTTTGTCGAACCACAGTAGTTTAGCATGCCATATCACTAGAGCAAGATGGGCCTATATACACTCTGCCACACAGTTATTTACAACACAAACAGAAAATTGTCAAACAGTCAATTAAAGAAATGTTAAATGATGGTGTTACTGAACCAACAAACAGCGATTTCAATTCCGCGATAACACTGGCACCTAAAAAATAAGGCACGTGGAGGTTTTGTGTAGATTTTCGACCAGTGAACCGTGGGGCACGAAATGCATTTGCACCATACAACAATGTCAAAGATGCCGTCAGTTCCTTAGGGCAAGCCAAGGTCAATTAATCCCTTGACCTCAATTGTGGCTTTTGAAAATTGCCCGTCAAGCTCGAAGGCAGCTTTCATGGCCCCGACAGTAGGCGTTTTCAGTTCTGTGCCATGCTGTTCAGACTGAAGTAATCACTGGCCACCTTCCAGGCGGTGATGGTCAGAATGTTAGACTGCCTCATCGGCGAATTCCCCCTTGCCTACCTAGATAACTTGGTGATATGATCGGCAAGTTGGGAGGAGCACCTACACCACCTGTCACTTGTTCTCGAGAGTTTGGCCATCATTGACCTCATGTGCGTAACTGCAAAATGCCACCTCGGGAAGACCAGCATCGACTTCCTGGGGCATGTCATCGACGAAGAAAGCAACAAACCCAACCCCACAAAACTGTGGCTGATTGACGAGTACCCACCACCATGTACGCACAAGCAGATCCAGAAGTTCTTTGGGGTAATAGCATGGCTCCAGGAGCACGTCCATGACTTTACCATCATCACCAGAACTTTCACAGACCTGCTGTCAACCCAGCAGTGGTTTAAAAGGGCCGGCCGAGCCGATGACACCTTCCAGCAAATAGTCACATTTCCGAGTGTGACTACCTTTATGAGGTGCAATGCCACAAAACACATATACCTGCAGACCGATGCCAGCCAAGGAGGACTCGGTGCTGTGCTCTACCAGCGCTGTGACAATGGAAAACATCATGTCCTCAAAATCACTAGTTCCATGTTCGGACCAACTTAGGGGAGGTACGATGTCAATGAACGTCAATGATTAGCCGTGGTATGCTCAATGAAGTAGAATCGTACGTTTTTGGAGTACCAGAGCTTCATACTTCGCACCGACAACCTCTTCTTAGTCAGGCTCCACAACATGCATGAGGCACTCAACAAGCTGACTCGGTGGGCATCACTTCTTCAAGCTTACGACTTCGTCATTGAGCATGTCCCAGGCAGCAAAAACCAGCTAGCAGAAACAATTTCTAAGTCACCATGTGCCGAAGTCGTGGTGCAGGCCGACGTTGAGTGGGAGGAGAAATTACCACTAACAATGCGGGAACCATTGTTTGAGGTAAGCCTCCACCAGATCAATGCCACTAACAATTACCTTACTGTACATACACTATACTGTGACATGGTGCAAGCAAAGATAGAGTGTGACCTCACTCGAGAGCAGAAAGACATTTGCGCCCAGCAAGCTGTCGAGTTTTGGTGCATAATAGATGGATTTTTAGAAACATGTTCACCTACTTACTATGATATGTGGAGAATGTTTGTTCCCCCCAGTGTTACAGATAAAGTACTGAGACACACACACACGCAAACACACACACGATAGCAACGTATCAGCATAGACGGGGACAGATAGAATAAATAGGAATGTGTTTTTGTGAACCACGCATTCACGAGCTCCTTGTGCCCACTCTGACCGCCACAGTCACATCAACTGCACCAGCTGCACCAGGCTGCATCAAACAACATTAGGCCAAGAAATCTTTGAGCAGGTTGACAAGAATGGAATTTGCACCTTCTTGCCAACAGGTACTATGTGACTCAAGAGACTGTCCAACTTTATTTATTACAAGAGATAACTATTTTAATAAATTAGTAGGCGATCCGAAACGGTGTTTACCCCAAAGCCACAGCTGTTGGGTGTACTGTCCATTGGTCATTATATCGTGACAGCTCGTGCCATGACATACGATGTAATGCACCACCAAGTGGCATCAACTGGCCTGTAAGCCGAAGATAAAGTGCTAAGTGCCCCAAAGTGTAACCAATAGTACGCAGCATTTTTCTAAACATATTGCGCAACTCTATCTCATTAAAAGCTACAGTCAGGGGTGGGTTCTTTATGTATTATGAGCCATCGAGCATGGCAACCCACACCTCTTTGACCAGGTGGATTCGTCCAACCCTCCAGGAGTCGTCCACCGGTCAACACTGTAGCCAGTGAAAACATATCACAGGACATGTAATACAGAGACTTTCCACAAGAAAGCATAATAGTGAATTCAATGTCTAGATATAAAAGAGTAATCATGTTTTCATAAAGGGAGATAGCCTATAAAGGCCATCATCATAGAAACATTTCATTTAGTGTGGTGACACTCCCCGTCAACTTTACAACATCTACCTTAACAGACATTTGTTAATCAACAAGAATGTCACCGATGTCTATGATATATTTTACATATTTTTTCACAATTGCAATAATGTTAAATAGTGCTTATGTCATGTTTTACCATTCGGAGTTTGACGTCGGTTCTCACTACTTGTGACAGAAGCAGATGCCACTCTTTCAGTTCGCTTCAGCACACATGCCAGACTTGCAGTGTGGTCGGATGTTCCACGAGCCCCCTCAGTACCATCATTTAGGCTGATATCACTACATTTCAATAGTAACTTAATTAACTGGAACATTTGATTTCTTTTATTTCTTTTAAGTACCAAGGGGAGAACCACCTGCACTCTCGCCGGAGAGCTAAACGCTATCGCATATCCGCATAACCACCATGCTGACTTAGATCATTTTCACGCTAAGGTCACCAGCAGGCTGTTAAGTGCTGTGTCCGTTTCTTTTAATATTCACATGTCCACTTCTTGAACAGTAAACAGCTTTACAAAATTCACTTAGTGTTGATTCATTGTCCTCTGAAACACATAAGGCACTACATCCCTTGTCGTACCCCCCTTCCCATCCCAGGAGCTCAAGACCCAGCTGTGGCTCTGTGTGAGCAACCAGCACACCACATGGGCCTACCATATGCCTGCCACCCTCTTCACCCTCCATCGGTGCAACAATGCCACCACCAGCAAGTCACCTGCCGACATCTTCGGAGGAACATCTACAAGGTCCTGCAAGCGCGACGATGCTCTGCAACCAGACATCCCTTAGGGATCGTCGATGTAACATTGTGGTTGGCGCAGCGAATCATCGCATCGCCATCCCCACACCAATGTCATCCCAGGCGTACACCAGTAGGAGCAAGAGGAAACAACAACACGACCTTCCTATATCACGATGCTGTGTCGATTCGCCAACCTCTATGGGGCCTTCCAACCCCTCACCATGCCCACTGAAGGTGACATCTCGGGACCTCCTAACGCACTGTCGACTACATCAAGATGGCTTCCGAGGTGTCCATCGCAGGCGAGGGGTGATGCACAGGGGTAGTGCCACAGCAGGAACGCCACCACCATCAGAGGGGTCATCAACATGTGACCAACTCCCCTTGGTCACTGCACACCTGGGTTGCTACCGGCTGCAGTGGGGTAGGCAGAGCAGCAGCAGCAACAGCAAAGCAGTGATGGTGGCAGAGAGAGCATCGAGGCCCTTAGTTTGCCTCCCCCTGCTGCTAATGCCAGAGACATCAACTAGCATGGTCGTGCCTGACCTGTGGTGACGCCATCGCGTCCGACACTGCAGGAAACCACCCAAATCAACACCAGCAGCAGCCGCACCAGCAATGTTCAGGCCACCAATGGGTTCCATACACCCTGCGGCCTCGACCTCGTGGGACCACTGCTTGTCCCTGTGGCGACTGAAGACTTGCGGCCTGTAAATGGCCACAGCCGGTGGGGGGCCTAAGATGCAGGGCAGCGACATGCCTTCCAGACTGTTTCTCATGCCATGTGTCCACCATGTCAACCAGCACCAGTGTGCTTAGTGCAAAGTGCAGTGCTGCGTGCAGTGTAGTACGAGAGACCTAGAGAGTGCAGAGTAGTGCTGCACAACTTCATACCACCATCCACCCTTCTGGTGGGTGAGGGTGCATTATGACTGACTCTGCACACACTTATTATAAGTATATTCAAGATTAAACAATTAAATGCAAAAGAAAGACACACAGGCATGTTCATGCTAAAACATGCCCCTATAAGCATTTCAGTGCTTTAATTATATTTATTTGAAAATTCACTTATTTTTCACCATAGTTGTTTCACTTTCATTTCATAACCTTTACATTTAAATTTTATTTGTTCATGTAAAGGGTATTATTATGTAATTATTTATTCATGTTTTATGCAAGAAATCATGTCCACTTATTTGTGCGAGTGCGTTATTTCAACAGATTAGTGCAGGGCGAGTTGTGTGCAGTGACAGTCCGAGCTTCGCGAGCTCGCCAGATTCAGTCGCTATCGAGTGTCTCGTGGGATCAGCATGTAGCACCTCGTGCTCTGGGTGTTTTTACATTTTCGCGCCAATTATCTTTAGTTACAATAATCGGATGTAACTTACTGGAACCTGTTCTTTTCTGCACCCAGAAATGCCACACCTTCTTCTCTGTGAATACCATCACCCAGGGAAGCTTAAAACACCAGTAATTCATTGATGTGATTACCTGTGTACTTTCGCAGTTTTGCTTTTCTGGTGGGCTGCAGGCCAGAACCCGTGTAAAGTTTTCACCTAGAGTGATGCAAAGTTTTGTGCAATAGTAGTTACACACAAGTTTTCAGACTTTGTGCTTTTAATTTCAAGCACTGCCTTCGGGCCTCTTTCAACATAAATTTCATGTAATTTACCTGTATAACCAGCATTCTCAACACCGAGTTTTTATCAGTGAAAGGTGTGTGGGTTAGCCTGAATAGGCCCACTTCATTCCGACATAAGTATCAGGTGTAAGTAACTCCTTGTTTTCCTGTCCATAGGGGCTCATCCAACAATTTCACTGAGGGACTGTGCACACCCATGAAAACTTCATACATCATCATCAGCAGCAATCGACTCCACCTGCCGAGGGTGTCTGGCACCTAGTCGGCTATCCAACTCCAAACCCTCCTAACAATGTTTTTCACTGTCCCTCAAAACTTCCATTAACCAAATAGCAGCCAGCCAAAAGTAGTTAAATTGGCGCCCTTCCGTGGGGCAATTTCCTGCTGAAATACCTCATCGTTCAACATTTTTCCTATATAATTTATCTGCTGTTATGTGAATCACCGTGACGGATGAACCGACGCGAGCAGTTATACTTTTTCTATGACTATCTCGTGTTGGTACACTTTCCCCCTGTATTCACATATCGTGAAGCTAGGTTGTGTTAGGTTTGGTCTTCTTGCATTTAATGTTGTTAAGGAATACAAACGACATATCATTTACTTAACTTTCACAATTTTACCCGACAATTTCCCTGATCTTAGTAGCCATCGTCACTATCGTATTTGTGGTTTGTATTGATTATATGTTGATGTCCCTAGTAAATTCGAGTTCTGTGTAATTAGTAGAGTTGAATTATGCTTTTTCCCGTGAATTTTTTTCTGTCAGAAAAGTGACTACTCTTTATAATTATTAGGTTATGTAGTTTTAGGTCTCCCTGAGATGTCCCTTTCCGTAGTTACTTGAATGACCCGAACACATTGTTGTTACAGTAAGACCTTGCGACTTTCCTACGGTTGGTTATCCTGGATTATTTTTGACATTCGCGTGTTTGCAGCAGAAATGTTGTATGAGATTATTGAGGTTTTTATTTAAGGTTAGTGTTAGTTTATTTTAACATTCGCCATGGCGATGGGTAAATTATATCGTGTTTTTGAAAAGTCATACCCACCTAACCCATACAGTGTATTATTGGAGCACAGAAATAGAGAAGAAACACTGTTGTTTGAATCACAAGCCATTGCTATACTGTGTAAGTATTTACGTTAAATTATCTAGTGCAAGCATATTTTGAAGGTTGTAGTAATAATTACGTGTAATTCTTGTTTTTGCCCTTGGGGGTTGGGCGGTATCACATGAATTTGGTTTTCCCATTAATGCTTATTTGTCTTAATTGCTCGACGTAGGCCTACTGTCGTACGAGTTGTGTACAAGCCTCCAGTTTGCCATTTATTCTTTCGACATTTATTGGGAAGGCCAATGGGAAAAGGAAATTTGGAGTAGAGTGCGCACGTCAGCTTCACAAAAACAATTTAGATTTTTCAATTTGGACGGACGAGTTTTTCTTGTTATAACTGTTACAACCATGTATTCCTACTAACTTCACGGTAATATGTGCCCACCTGACCTAATAGAACCTAACCCCACGATGGGTGAATCACTATTTTACATTTTTAAACTAACCTAGGATTGTAGGGTTTTACACTAACCTACGATTGTAGGGTTTTTAACTAACCTAGGATTGTAGGGTTTTTAACTAACCTAAGATTTTGGGGTTTTACACTTAGCTAGGATTTTAGGGTTTTACATTTTAGGGATTTAAAGCAACTGTAAAATACACCAAAAGAATATCAATTAACTCACCTAGGTAGGCGGCTGGTACAATTCCTCTGCCATCTGCCAGTTCAACCTTACCTCACTCGACTAAACACCATGCTCCACTAAAATGCCACATACGCGAACATAACGCACTGAAGCACTCGTTCATAGCCGAATATTACTCACTGAAGCATTCGTTAATAAGCGAATATAACACACAGAAGCACTCGTTCTTGCTTTCTCTGTTTTAAATCTGCCGGATTGGGACGTCACGACCCACCCCGGCAAAAACACAATGGCTACTAAGCTGTTTCAAAAATTTTCCATTGAATCACATGTGAAGTGTCGCCATGACGTAACAATACTTAGAAGCCAATAAGGTGACTTTAGGAATCACGACGTCACTGAAAATAATAACGTCCAAGGTAAACAAAGCGGTGAACAACTCGTACTTTTAACTATTTTATTTAATATGTTCTACTTATTTTAACATGATGCCCTCCTGAATATTAAAAAGGTAAGCTATGCAGAATCCATTAATGCTACTTTCGTTTATCTAGGACGTTTCCTTCAGAAAAGTTACTAAACTTAATAATTACTGCTAGCACACTTCATTTGGCTCACTTTCTGGTTTCTGTACAGAACAATTTTTGCCAGTATGCAGTGCTGCTCTCAGCTTTTTTTCTGACGAGTTCTGCCATTGCTGTTCTTTTATGCTGTAGAATTCTATCCATCTGCTTGACTAAGCTACTGTAGGTGTCCTTTCCTTTGGCTGTCTATTTGTAACTTTGTGAGAGGGAGGTTCAGGCCAAATGTAGGACCTTTTAAAGGGTGAGGGTATGTTTATTGCAGTGGATAGTGGGGTACATATGGTGGAAGGTGGTCCAGAAATGGGGACTCTGGCTTTGGAGGGGTTTGGGTTTCTTGATGTCATGGTAACAGACTGGCATGAAGGACCAGTTGGTGTAAGCTGTTCTTTGTGGAGTTGTATGATGAAAAACCGCCATAATTGATACAGTTCCTTGTATGCTTCCTCTCCATGCCACTCGTCTCCTGCTGCTTCAAAATCTTCCATTTTTTTTTACCCAGATATATCTTTATTGTCATGGCCATTATCTGGTTCATTCCATGTCCCTACTCGCCAAGTGGTACACATGGTTGTGATGATGGTGGTGATGTTGGATCGGTAGTACCCATTGCTGCCGATGGTGTAGCTTCTTATGCCATTACTGAGGTTTCAGATGGTGTAGGCTGTCTCTGCTCAGCTGATTTGGCTGGAGAAACAGCTTTCTTGTGTCGGTGGTACAGTCAGTGGTGTCTGCACTGCTAAGGGGGGTTCCATGGATATACAACCCACATTTGCGGAAGCCGGCACTGTGTGCGATTGGTGTCGCACACTTCTCAAGCGTTGTTTTAAGCAGCTTTGCAAAGTCCTTCTTCCTGAAGACAGTGCCTTCCTTTAATGCAAGCTGCTTCATTCACCACTCATGTACAACTGTTTTACACCCACTCTTTAAAGGTTTCAATACTGCTACATCCATTGGTTGAAGTACATGTGTTGCATTCGGCAGGAGCGCCACCAACACAATACCATTGTCACTGCAAAACTTGCTTGTGTGCATTGTGAGGTGGGAAGTGTGGCTGTCAATGAAGAGGATGACCAGAAGAGGGAGGTTCTGTGCCACCAACTATGTGTGAAATATGTTCGTAATGTACTCACAGAACACTTTACATGTCAACAGCTTAGCCCCTCTCAGCGTTTGGTCAAATTGGAAGGAATATACCACAAAATGTATTGTTAAAGCAATTCTATTAATGGGGTAATTATACGTTATTTTATGTTAGGTGTATGCTGTGATGACAGTATGCGACAAAGTTAAATTATGTACCCTAACTTACTATGTTAATACACATCACTATGCATAAAATTAACAATAGTCTATTAACGTTAAATAAATGTAATTTATATCAGCTTACAGTATGTTTGCATGTCCAACACACTTGCGAAATAGCGAATTACAGTTAAAGAGTGTTACAAGTGCTGAAAATTATTTTCTATAATTTTAAGATATTTTATAATTTGGTTTTATTACATCAAATAGTACAATGATGAAAGTATCAAAAACCATGGAAAATTAATCCACAAAAATGAATGGTTGAAAATACAGGAATTTCTAATTTATGTGTATTGGCATGCTAATTTAAAACATTTGCATCATTTGTTATATTTGGCTATAGTTCGAATCAGTTTTGTCTTTAGAATAAGAGGACAAAATGTCATGTTATTTCTTCCAGTGATTCGGCCATAATTTAATTTTAAGTTTTACAATAAAATTGAAAACCAAAATAGCCAGAAGTTAAACCCTAATTGCAGGCGAACAAATGCCACACTTCAAAGAAATTTCTTCGTGGAGCTCCTAAATCTTCAAAAACCACTTTAGTTGAAATCAAACATTGTGCTTGTTTAACTTTTTGAAATTTGGTTGGCACAAATTTTAAGGTTAAAATGCTCTTAATTCTACTAAATAAGTATGCAAAGTTTATTTTTAAACTGATTTGGCATTTTTATAAAATGGTTATTGATATTGTATTGCAGAACAACAAAAAATATCTTAAAAATGCAGAAAAAAAATTTAGGAACTGAACACCTGTAAAGGCTCGTATTGTCTCACACCTGTATTTAACATTAACACACTTAAAACGTAAAATATCACCACATTGTGACCACTACATTTCATTTTGAGTAAGTGCAGAGATGATGGGTGGCTTTTAACATTGAGGTTTTGAGAGCCGATGAGGGTGAAGAGAGGTGAGTATGGAACAGTGCCAGAATGAAAGGGCGGGAAAATGGGAGATCGCCGACCAGCAGCATTGTCCAGCACAATTCCTACATGCCAAAATCGAGGAGCGACCCAGTAGGGAATTGAACCCGGGGTATTTATTCAGATTAGGGGCTTTCCTGAAGGAAACGTCGTAGACCCACAAAAGTAACATAAATGGGTTCTGCACAGCTTACCTTTTTAATATTGAGGAGGGCGTGATGTTAAAAAAAGTAGAACGTACTAAATAAATTAGATAAAAATACAAGCAGTTTGGACGCCATGTTGAATAGCCATGTAAATGTGCTAACGCCACCTATCAGCTGCGGACGTGTAAAGGATAGCTTAGTATGCCATTGTATAGGATACAGTGCAGCTTGCGGTGAGTGGAATATTATGTGCGCGTGGTTTGCAACGTCCGAACCCGACCGTGTGAAGGCTTGTGCTTGTAGATTGGAGGGTGCTAGTACGAGTGTTTCTGTGCATAATATTTGGTTGTGTGGCGGGTGTTACTTGGATGATTTAGTAGATCATAGTGTTTTGTCGAGTGAGGTAAGGTGCACAATGGTAGTTGAATTGGCAGAGGACAGTGGAATTGTACCTGCCGCCTACCTAGATGAGTTAATTCATGTACTTCCTGTGTGTTTTACTGTTACTTTAAACCCCTAAAATCCTAGATTAGACTAAAATCGTAGGTTAGTTTAAAACCCTACAATCTTACGTTAGATTAACACTTTACAATCCTAGGTTAGATTAACACCCTACAATCCTAGGTTAGATTAACACCCTACAATCCTATGTTAGGTCAAAACCCTACATTCCAAGGTTAGATAAAAACCCTACATTCCCAGGTTAGATCAAAACCCCACATTCCTAGGTTAGATAAAAAATGTAAAATAGTGATTTGCTCATCATGGGGTTAAGTTAGGTGGGCACGTATTATGAAATTGGGTGGATAAATGTTAAATCGAGATGTTTTTGTATTTTTTGTGGGTGTATTTTTAGTGATTTTATTCCACAATTTCCCTGATCTTTATAGCCCTCCCCACTATCGTATTTGTGGTTTGTATTGGTAATATACGTAAATGCCCCTAGTAAATTCGTGTTCTGTGTAATTAGTAGAGTGGAAATATACCACTTTAAGTGATTTTTCTTTTATTTTCAGAAAAGTCTCTATTCTGAATAGTTACCGTTAAAATTTGTAACAGCACATAACAGATTACAAGAAGAGGATTGGCTAGAATTAAATTACTTGAATAACATAAGTCAAAATTTAATCTTTTCATTAGGGTATTGGTTAATTATATAAATTAATCTTCCTATTAAATATAAAAAGGGAGATGAAACTACAAGTAAACCTTGGATTACTGAAGGAATTTGTGTTTTTGCAAAAAAATTGAAAGCAATAAATATAATAAATAAAATATATAACTAACAATTTGTCAAGAATACTATAAAAATATAATTACACATATAGAAAAGTAGTAAAACAACCTAAATGAAAATAGTTAGAAAAATTAATCTTGAGTCAGGATAAAATTAAAACCACATGGAATATTTTTTAATAAGTTTATTAAGCTGGCTAAATACTATATTGCAAAACCATTAACTAAGTTAATTAATGAGGCTGTCTTTGGAGTTTTTCCAGATTTTTTAAAATTAGGCAGGGTACGACCATTGTACAAAAAAAGCAGAAAGATAAATGTAGAAAATTACAGACCAGTTAGCATATTACCAATTGTGGCAAAAAAAATTTCAGGTTATATATGTAGCAACATTGTTTTATTTATAATGTTACATTTATGTACATTTCTCGCACACTGTTCACTCTCGTTGTACATCATTAGTCTCCATCTTGGATAACCCTTGTTACAAGCCTTACATCAAGTACTACCTGCTACATCTCCCTTTTTCAATCACATTTCAAAGTGGCATTTTTGTTATAATACTTTGTTCTGCATATCCTTGTACAGTTGTATTGCACAAAATTTCTTTAAAACATTGGGTTTCAACAAATTACTGTGTATGGGCAACTTAGTTTTATTTCACCTGCTGAACAGGAGCTGTGCAGGACTGAAGGGAGATGCTAACACAGGAGTGTTACAGTATTCTGAAGTAGCATCATGTTTGTCATAGTTCTGTTCATTACACTTTTTTTTTTAACAAATCCCTACAGCACGCTCAGCCAATCCATTTCTTTTGGGATAATAAGGACTTGCAGTCTGTAATTGGAAGCCATAGTTACTGCTAAACTCCCTGAAAAGTAAAGAATTAAAAGGCATGTTGTCTGCAACTAAATTATTGGGTATGCCATGTGTGATGTTTTTTAAGATCTTTAAAACAACAGTAGGGGAGTCTTGAACTAGGGGAATCAATTCTATTTATTTTGAATAGGACGTGGCAGCTGGAGGAGAGTGAGTGATATTGGTTAGGATTGGATTATGGTTATTATCCAGGGCGCCAGCTCTCAGAGCACGAGATGAACAGGGCGGGGTCGACCCCCCAAAGTGGCCAGCCTCATCTCTGCTGCGTCTTGCTGGTTGAAGTAGGGGGGCGGGAAACCACTCTCCAACCCGCTGTAAATACTTACACCTTGCCTATCAGCCCTATGTCCAGGTGCATATTGGACTGCACCGTACACCTCTAGCTAGGTTATGCCAGTTGGCGCACTGATACTTAATTCCCTTTAGCACAGAACCAGATGACACACAAAATAACATGTAGAATTAAGTTTCATGATGATTTACTGACACTCACAAACTACAGTATAGATTCTGAGTAAACAATACAATTGAAGTCTATTGCATTTAATGGCTGGTGAGCTAAGAGAAGCTGAGTGCCCGGAGGTCGCGACAACAGATGCATCCACCCCCTGCTAGTACGAAAGTTGCACTGACATCATGGCGGCGAGCCAGCCTAAGGGTTAATGACTTGCACGTGCTTTTGAAAAAATAGTTATTATCTTAGCATTCTGCAATTACCAAACAAAGCAAAGAACCTCAAAAACTACACATAAAAGTTAAATAGTTACCAAAATTATTACTGACCTAAACACTGATACAATAAACATGAGACATAAACAAGGGCAATGAAATTCTGTTCTGAATGCAGTTGCACCTCCACTGCCACTTCTCCCCCAATCCAAGTAGGTCCTGATTCTGTGTGTGCCAGCACTGGATACGTACATTTCGTGATGTCTACATGGTGTCACCCATTCAATATTGAATGTTTCCAACAAGTGGAATGTTATATTCAATGGCAGAAACCAAAGGGATGTGGGACTGATGTGTCGTGACAGGTGGAATGTAAACAGTCCTTTTCTGAAATGTGCATCACAATTATTCGTGTGACTCTATATAACAGCTGATATCACTGGTGTGATATAGGTGTGTCCAGTGAAAATTGTGCACGCATGAATCTCACACTTCTTGCATAATGCATCGTACCTCTATCACTACCGACCACTTACTCCGGCCAGCTGAGCTGCCACACTGCGACTATAATCACTCCAATTTCCTCAGTCACTCAGGCCTACTTGAGCGTGTGGCAGAGTAGAGGAAGTTCGGCTGTACTTGAGCCTCCGCGGCTCTCAATGAACTTCTACATTACCGATTCACGAAGGAGTGGTATACCGTCTACCATGGTCAAAGGAATGTGGCCTAAAATGGTGGATGACTTTTGCAGAGTCCTCGATGCCTTACCGCCAATGGTGGTCCTGCGATTCAGGAATATTATGGCAGCTGCAGGTCCATCTTGATGAGATCCCGCATCATCTGCATTGTGAAGTGCGCTACTTGTTACTGGTTGATCCAGGGTCTTCTCAGTCAGGTTACAGCTAGCTCAAATCATAAACTGCACCAGTTGGGCTCTGTTAGAGAACTTGGTGTGTTCCCCAACACACATGAGACACTAAGGGATGGTACATCCATGCCAGGGTGGCAGAGAAGGGGTGAATAGCAGGATTCCCACAGTTCACATTAATTTAATTGTCCCACCCTCTGAGACACTGAACACTCGCCACATGAATGATGAAGAAAATTATGTGCAGAATTATGATGAAACTTTATTTAGTCATCACAAATCTCCTGAGATGTGCTGACTGTGCAACCGTTTCTGTTCTGTCTTACTTTTGCCTGGCTTCTCCCTGACAGTGAAATTATGGTTTAAGGATTTCCATGTGAAATTAAATGGTCATCACTTAACTTATTTTTTATGGTAGATCTTTTAAACAACAAACTGCAGATTTTGAAGATCACGGTAACAGCACAACTGCACATTTTCAGTATTTTAATAATATGTATTTGTGCAATATTAACTGTTTAATGCTACATATTTCAGGCTGTGTTTTCTACAGCTCAGAAAGTTACGTAGCATACTTTGTTGTGTTGTCCCTGTTAAAATAGCTTTTGTTGTGAAACCCTGCTTTTTAATAATTTGGACATAAGTTTGTAATAAAGAAAACGTGGTGCTTGTGCAGCCTATATAAAGGGAATGGTGGAAGATGGGCAGGCAACCTGATTTGCCTTATCCCCTCTAGCCTGTATGCCTCCTCTCCCCCTTGCTTGGCTCGGCTGTTCAAGAGCAAAACCAGTAAATATTTCTTCTTGTCAGCAAGTATGTAGTTTTGGAACACCCATCAGGGAATTTCGATAAATTGTATAAGAAATTATGAAATTCACCCTTATATTTAGTTTTGCTGCCAATTTGAAAGACTGCTTACATATAAAATTTGGATGTTACTAGATTTCAAAACTAAATATTTTTGTTATTATATAAATTCAATTTTAAGGTTATTTATGCATTGTTTCATTCAGAAGTATCACAAGCAGGGGTGCTAACTTCAATTAGGTATTGGGAGGTAAAGAATTAAAATTTATTTCTTATAAAGGATCATAAATCTCCCTAATAGGGAGGTCCAGGGGTTCTCCACTGGGAAAATTTGGGTTTCAAGGTCCAAAATGGTGCTATTGCAGCATCCTTTGTACCTAGACATTGAATATGCTGCTGGTACAAATTGAGATGTTTTTAATATAAAATTTTGAGTCATATCTTTTATTAAACCCTGAGTCTTGTCCACTACTGAAAATCAGTATTATATTTATATCAGGAGAAATGTAATATGAATTTTACATACTGCAATTTAAATACTTATTTCCCTGTATAATAATAGTCCCTTAACCGAAACACATTTATTCATAAATTTTTTTATGGGTAGTTCTACGGCAATGGAATTACAATATAGAAGGGGTATTTTTCATAATTTACGTTTGATACAGTTTTATGATAATTATTTTAATATCCAATAGCTTATGATAATACTGAATAGTTTTCAAAATCTCAAGACCACAAAATTTTGAATAATTTTTGATATGTTATATAACTGTTCTCAAATTTCTGATAACAGAATTACAGAAAAAAAAAGACACACTTTTTGTGCCTTCACATTTAACATTTAAATCCTCTTTATCTACAGCCATTTGTTAATATTTTGATATTCTGCCATGCAAGTAATACCATATATTGTAATGAGGCTTATTTGTCTTATGATAAGTTCCAAACATGCTTAGTTTTATGAAAGGTACCGTAAAAGAATTACATCTCGTGCTAACAGAATTTCATGTAATAATAAAATATTTCAAACTGATTAACTAAACAATAATTAGTAACCTATATTTCCTGAAAATTACTGTAATACTGAGATAGAAACATAATTACATCTTAATTTGTTATAATTATCTAAAGACACTGAAACACAAAACTTCTCCCCATCTGTCAGGCTCTGATGGAATTTTTACTATGTGTGTCAGAGGTACAATATCTTCATTCACCACAGTAGGATCATTCCATGGTTATGGTTGGGACACTTGAGACCTTATTTGCTTACTGTGTTGCAATATATATTTAAGCTGGAAAAGTGAAGATGTATCTACAGCTAGTGCCCAAGAAGGTTTATCATCTGAAATATTTTGAACAACTTTCTAATAATTAGTAATACTGGGACAAAATTAACACTATGTGTTACGGTTGGGACAAATAAAATTATAATTTCAAGACGTTGCAACACGTTATTCCAAAATTCTGATTTTTTTGGAAATAATTAACTGCTACATTTTTTTCTTGCAACCCAAATGTTCAACCTGTAAGGACCTAGTTAGAATACAACTTTGTTGACTCTGTGCATGGTGCAACAATTTTCTAAATATTTGTTACGGTTTGGACATCTGTGAAGAGGTTGGATGTTAAAAATGATTTTGTCTAACTAACATTGGTAATACTTTGTATGAACAATATACTTAACAGAATTATGTTTAACTTGGATGCTGTGGCTCAAAAACCTTAAACACAGCAGTAAAATATTATCTTAAAGAAAGTATGAAGAGAAAATTTACCTTTCACAAGGTGAAAATAAGTCTCATTTAGAACTATAAAAAACATAAAAGTTATGAACTAATTCTGAAGGTAACATTTTACACAAGAATTATTATATAAATCCAACAGAAATGCACTTAAGTTCAGAAAGCAAGTCATGTTTTAGGTTATATACAGCTTGTATATAATGCATGTTATAATAAAGTTTGTTTGACAGAAATCTGTTCAGTAGTTTCATTTTAGGCTAACATAATCTCACTTTATTTTAAGCTGTAGCGACCTTTCCTAATATTACCAACGGGTCACGCAATGCTCCATTTTTTGTGCACGTGGCATTTCAAGGTCACGCACTGTTAACTACCACAGGTTGTTCAACTACCCGCCACACTATAACTGACAGAGGCTCAAAAGATTCATCCACATTATCCGGCCAAATAATCCACAAGTTTTTACCACTAGGAAGCATAAATTTGAAGTGAACATGATTCTCGGTTTTATTCATCACTTAAACATAATAGCACCTTTCTTGAGCATTTTTTCCATCACCCTTCACAGAAACAAGTACAAAGTCTCCCATTTTAGTGGCTGACACTGGTGACTGTAGTGCAACTGGCTTTGAAGAATGTATCTATAATTAATTTAACCTGATTTGTTTTTGGTGGATGCAGCAGCGACTTACAAGGAGAACACTTCCATCTTCTGTTACATGGTGCACATTATGCAAATTTAGAATGGGCACCAAACCTGCCCATTTGGTTTCTAATTTTCATGTAAACTCAGAAACTTCATCAGCTGACATCATGATAATATGTATATTTCTCACATTTTCTTGTGCATATGCTACAAAACTGTGAAGTGAATTTACAACAAACCTTCTGCTTTTAACAGTAAGCCACACACTATGTTTTAGTTTTCCACCCACTCCATCCACAACATCTTTGCCATGGCTTGTTGCAAAAAAAAATCCATTCTGCAGTCAAGTTGAAATCCTACAAATAATAGAAGGTTAGATAAAGTGAACTTGTTATTAAATTGTAAAGCAGCGCCATCTGAAAATATCTTAACAAATTTTAACTGAGGACACTGCAGTTTTATTTTCAGGAGCACTGCACTCATAAAGACCCATACAGCTACTTTCCCATGTAGCATTTCATCACTGACAACTCCAAAGCTTGCAGGGCCAGTTTCAGGGAGCCAGGCAACAGTTGTAAAAATGGACAGCTGCTGGTGTTTCCAATGTGCAAATTGGATTTCATCCTGCTAAACAAGGAATGCATTTTCTGCTAAGTCAATTTGCAGAATAGCTTCACTGTCAGTTAAATGGTTTTTGAAATTCTTAAAATATGGTGAATGTGCTCTCCTTACTAAGACATGTTTTTGTAATGCCCAAACTGTCTTATCGATTTCCCTCGCAAGCTTTCACATTAGCACTCTTTGGGTTACACTAAGATAGCCATTTTCATTGCCCCATTGACAAAGAATAGCAGGCTTTTTAAGTTCCTCGTCATCAAAATACCATAAAAATTGTCATTCATACAGTCGTAATTGTCAGTATCACGTGACTGTAACATTAAGTTCCTTTCCAGTTTTTCCTGTGGCCTGGAATATGCTTTTTTGGAATGTGGTTCAGCACCTTAAGTCCTTTCTATCAATTTTTAATTATTTTTTTCAGTCAGTATTTCAGTTTTTTTTCTCTTTCATATATTTTTACTTTATTCTTTAACTTTTTGGCTGCAACTGTATTTCTAGCCATCATATTCTTAACGTTTTCCTTTGTGATTCTATTTCTGTCTCTTTCTTTTGCCAAATAACTGTTGTACTTCTCTTTACTTTGCTTTAAGACTTCTCTGTATGCTGCCACTCTTCTTGTAGAACACATATACCAAAATAAAACCTTGCATTAGTGTCAAATTTATTATAAGTTCATTCACATACATATTTTTTCGTAAATACATGTCTCAACCGTAACATATATTGACAGAAAGAAGTAAAAGTCAAGAAACTTATAATTTAGGTACAGTTTAGGAATGGAATGAAATCACAAAAATATAAAGTTTCACTTAAATATGTTGTTCCACTTTTTTTATAAAAATCTTTTTCACTTTTTTTTTGTTATGGTAGGGACAACCAACTCTGTGTGTCTATATTGAAGCTCAAAACTCTTAACACCTTACCTTGATTATATGTTATGATAGTTTACAATGAACTTCTGTTTACAACCTTTCAAAAGGATGGAAAGCAATTAGCTGGAAAGAAAACAATTAATGGTACAATTATTGATTGCCAACTTGCTGTTTTCTAAAAAAAATTGAAAACAAAACTTTAAAGTTTAAAGGGATGTATAACAGTAACTTTTAGAATTTAAAATTAACTTTGACTGTATCATTAAAATATAGAATATAAGCTGTAATTTCATGTATTGTAGTACCTGGTTGGTACAAAAAACTTTATCTTGTCAAGGCTTACTTTTCATGGAATGATCCAGTAGGCCACATTTATTCATTGCCCTTAGTTCTTGACTTAGTAATACATAGGGCCTACTTTAGAAATAATTTTCCCAGCATAGAATTGTTGGGGTCTTTTTCCTTGGTATCGCACTAACACCCCATGACATTTTTCCAGTCAGTAACTGATGTTTCAGGTACTCCATTGTTTATATACTGATATCTTGTAAGCTCATTGCAAGAACTTATATCATCAGAAACACTCATTAGTCCATTTTTGGGGGGAAGAAAATTGTGGGTGTATGTGACATTTGACGTGAAAAACTCTTTAAGACAAGAACATAGTGAATCTGGTGAGTTTTAGGCATTCTTTGTATGTTTTGCCATTACTTGTTCAGAAGAGGTGTATGTTTTGTAAATATGCAGTTGTGTTTCTACTCCCTAACAATGATGCCACAGTTACAAAGTCAGAAGCAGAGTTCACCTCTGCTTTGTTGGTCATAACGTTCATATGGACTGCTCTCTTCACCACATCAACAGTTCCATCCATCGGCCCCTTCCCACGACTTGTAGCGAAGAAGTTCCAAGAGACTTAGGTGTATACTCTCTTGTAAGATGTCATGCTATCCAATATGAATTTCTGTTTGAAATGGCTAGTTGCACCATCATTGAATGTATTACCAATTCAGAATGAACTCCCCAAATTTCTTTATTTTCTTCATTGAAAAATCGAGAAAAGTGTGTGTATTGCATACTTATCATGACTGAGGTTTCTATCTTGAGACCATGCACACACGGTGAACAATATTACCTGACCTAATATGCACTTTTAATTTCATTCTGAGCTGTTTTGGTTGTTTTCAGAGAAGTCTGTCTGTACCACAACATTCTCTGAATTAGCTGTTGTGCTGTCTCTTTCACTTTTGAAAGCAGCAGCCTGAACCCTCCTTTTAATGAATGTGTGTGATAAGAAATAGGGCAACTGATTTCTTAACAACTTACACCCCTCAGTTACTGTTCCTTCTGTCTTCACTTCATCAATCCTGCCATCAGTAGTTGTCCATTGGTTCCAACTCACAGCATTCAAACCATTCTAATATTGTGGTATTAGTACATCCCATTTTGGACAGTCCTTACATTTTCCTAGCATGCAAATTTCATTGCCTTGGTCGCATACAATTTTATCAATGAAAGGTCTATATTCAGTTTGGAGGTTAAGCTCATGTTTCTTTGCTTCTAACAGCAACCTAACATTTTCGTGGTACTTGCATATACACGACCATACTGGAATGCTGCTCTGTAACAAGACATGCTGTAGGCGAAGTGCAGCATATTTTTAAAATGAAACTGTTCACAGC
Organism: Clitarchus hookeri; assembly: GCA_002778355.1. Taxonomy (NCBI): domain Eukaryota; kingdom Metazoa; phylum Arthropoda; class Insecta; order Phasmatodea; family Phasmatidae; genus Clitarchus; species Clitarchus hookeri. Next base: position 2,226,079 of record NQII01000005.1, on the reverse strand, counting down.
AAATAGAATTAGTATGCCTCTCTCAAGGTGGTTACTAAATAATGCTTTGTTACTTCTCAGCTTCTCCCTCTACTCACATTTTTTCTTTTGGTGTTAGAGGCACTTCTAACCTAAATCTGTAAAGAACAAGACATGAACATGGAAGAGATAGCAAGTTTATTTGCAATAATACCAAGTATATTCAAACCTGTAGTTTATATACACTTACTTGTAATTAAAATTATTCTTATAGGACACTGTGTTCATTAAAAAACAAAAATGCTATATGGATGTAAATTTTACAAGAACTATGAGACAATGAGGTACATATAACAGACAATAATAAACTCTAGTCACCTTACAAGTTAAAGATGCTGTCAACTTGGAGGAAAAAAGACTGCAGAAATCAAGTAGAACAGTGTTTTCTCTATGGATTTAAACAAAGAAAGATTTTTTATGCTTAATGTAATTCCATTACTATTATTTGTAATTCCATTACTGTTACTTGCAATTCTGTTACCACCATTAATCGAATACAAAATTAAAACAAAATGTTGATAAACATTATACATGTTTAACTAATCATATAGTTAGAAAATCATGTAGTTTATTCTTATTTTCCTTGTTATGGTAATAAAGAGAAAAAAGCAGGTTTCTGGTGATTGAATTACATTTCATGGAATGTCTTGATAAAACATCATTATTTAAAACATTATTTTCTGCAATAAACTAATATATTTATATTTCTAGCCATTTTAATGTCTAAGAATGTAAACACAATGAAAACAAACATTCTCAGTTGATACTTCTGTATTCAATGATTTCTAGATTGTGCACACTTACAATGAGGAAACTGGCTACTAGTTACATAAATGAAATGTTTTGTGTAAAATATTTAAACCTGACAAATTATTGGTAATCCCATGTGGGAACATGAAACTACGTACATTTGCATACAGTTAATATTTTGAAATTAAATTGGGTACATTTTAAATTTTCATGCTCCTGTCCACTTTATTCATGGATTTGAACTTCTAAATATTATGACATATCTAATATGAAGTGGGAAAACAAAGCAAATATTTTTGTGATCATTATACTGCTTGTGTTATACTGCTTGTATTATACCTTGAGATGACAAAATTAACATAATGATAGAACTTTCCTGAAATATCACATTTATACCTTTTCTGAAGGAATGTCCTACTTCTTTGCTTGACCACCAAATGTGTAGTTATATGGTCTCTTTGTGGAAATGCAATTTGCTGAAGGAACGTCTGCTTTGTTGTCTGATTTCTTGATAAGAATCATCTGCTACCTCATCCAGACCTAAAACTGCAGCATTTTTCTTGTGGATGTGTAGAAGGCTCACAGAATTTAATGTCAGCTGTCTCATCATTGAACGCAAGTATGGCTCAAGGACTTCTCTGTTGACATGGGAATTGTCCTCACACTTTTCAAAATCTTAAAAGAGTTCTGGGAAGAAAATCCTAAGATGACGTTCTTGTTCAAAGTGATTGATAATTTCTTCTTTATTTTCATCACTCCTAAACAAAAACTGCTCCAATTCCAGCAAGATTTTGTTAGATACTGTTTTGAAACTGGAAATGAAACTATTTACAATCCTATCAACAATTTCGAAGAATAAACACCTTTACTTTTGCTCCATCGAATAAAACTGCTCTGCTGAGTTATCTTGAGAATTTTCATATAGTTTGGGAATCTTCTCCTGGGTAAAGTAGGTGAATGAACTTCTGCAGGATATTTTTTTCTTAAAAACTTTGAAAAATTGAATGCTTGCATTCAGGGTCATAATCTAAGAATCTCTTGTAAGTGAAGCAATTTCTTTTGCAGTGTTTACTTGACCAGATAGTTTGACAAGAACAATAACAGTAAAGAAAAAAATCAAGGGAATGTATTAGTCTTGAAAATGAAGCAGCTTTAGACGTGATTTTAGTTTAATCGCTATCTGAAATGGATGTAAAAAAATTCCACCGAAGCTAAGGACGGATGAAAGTGTCTCAGCCTATATCTTAGTCTCCTTCTTGTTGGACATAGTGGTTGGAGGTGAGATATTTCATCACATTTTATACACTGCAAGAATGTTAGTCTCTTAGGGGAGTCTCACACGTAGCTAATTATATCTTTGACCATGTTAAGTGTGTCTCTACACTTGGGGATTGTACCACTAAGTTCAGTGAATGTGCTAAGCAATGTACATATAAAGCCTTTTTCCATACTTAATATTTTTATTTGCACTACATTACACACACCGTAGATATTGGCAGCACCATCAAAGTATTGACCTCTACAATTTGCAATGGGCAAACCCAAATGAGCAAGTATGTCGCACATTAAATAAGGTGGAAGAAGTTGTAATTTCTGTTTTGTAAAAGCCAAAAAACAGCTCCTGTATCTCTAAATGCCTATTGTAAGCAAAATGAAAACTGTTATTTCATATTAACATAAGCTGTTTCATCACACATTATTGCAAGATTTATAGTTTAACTTCTGTGATTATGTCTTTCATAGAAGTATGTGGCATATTATATCAACCATTTAATTTTGTAAATCAAGTATACCAAGTGTAAGACTCTTTGTAGCCATTGTACTCTTGAAAAGAGTTGTTACATTCGTTGTCAGTATGGTCTCAAATTGCAAGGCCTTGGGTACATAAATACAGCAGCAATGAAAATATTTTTTTTTTTAAAGTACAACATACCATTATTTGTCTCCGTTTCTTGACCGACATCTGTGTACAAACATTGACTCTAATTTCAAATATTAAAATTTGAGAACTGCCTCTCTATGACAGGCTGAAAGTTCATGCACTTTTTTAAAAGTTTTTTTGCTGTCTTCTTTCGATTACAGAAGCCAGTATTAAGTCATCTCTCTTTTAGTCGAAAACTGGAAATTGTTTCCTCTCAAATGTTTTCTTGCATACAAAACAAAGGGTAACAACTTTTACCTGGTCATAAGCAATCCACGGATAGGTTTTATTCTAGTCTGGATTAAAATGCCTTTTCAGTTTCTTTACTACAGCCCCTGATTTTCCTCTGACAGAAAGACAACTATAGTTATCACCATTGTCTGTAAACAATCACAGTAATAATTTATTACAGCATAGCTAATAAATATTTTTACACTGCCTACTTCACATAATCCTCACTGCTGCAGCACGACACTAGAAAACCATTGTGTCTTAAATCAAACATAAATACACTTCACTTGTGCGCTTTACTCGATGTCAATAGCTTTGCTGCTGTGAGGTGAAAAACTCCACCATTATCTGTTTTTCTTATATTTGTGACTCCAATAATCCAATACCTAGAAGAAAATGTCTATTGCTACTTCAAGGTGTGTTAAAAAAAACTGTTTGTTATATATGTCTGTCAGTAGCTATAAATCTGTGCAATATGGAAATAATGATACTTCGAAGCTACGAGTCATGTTGAACAGCCGCAATACCAAAATTCAATTTTCTGCTGGCAATATTCAAACCATATTGTCAAAGGCATTGTCAAAAAATTCAGATTTTTACCTGCAACAAGTGGATGGTGGCAGCCATTTTTCTTGCACACTGCAAGCAAATTTCACAGATTTCGGAGCTTTACACAATTTGACGTAAATTTTTTAATATGTTGCTTATTGTGGAGTTTTAATGTCATTTAAAGGCTCACATTAGATACTATTACAATATATATTTATATTATAAAATACATTTTGTATTTTCAAGATAGCGCGGCCATCTACTTTCAGGATTCTGATGACTTTTTTACCCCAATTTATACACCACCCTGCTTCACCAAAGTTGCATTTAGAGATCTGATCTTTTGTGTGTGCTTAGTGTCTACATGTAGAACAGTGCGCAACATCAAAGTTATCTGGGTTGAAGACTTCCTTCCAAGAAAAAATAGTCTCCAATGTGGGAAAAAATTAAAATTTTCAGTTTTTGAAGTCAAGAATGTTATGTCGGGGACAAAATAAAAATTTGAGTTTTTTATGAAATATGCTCTTGAATAGCTATAGGGCAAAAGTTGTCCCATTCTGCTATTTTCACCCCTGTTAAGTTCACGGATCTTTGAAAAAACAAAAGTAGATTTTTAAATTTAATCTGTTGTGCATTATATAATCCCACTTCATTCTGAATGTCATTAACTTTAGGGTGACAAGGTTGATACCTGCCAAATGCTGAAATTTGGAAGTAGGTATTGATTCTGCTCTGCGGTGTGAGGTGCCAGCACTTGATGCTAGCCCTCAGTGATAGGGCGTAGGAATACGTCGACACTGCTGTCTCTAGGTCCAATTTACTAATAAATTACACTTTATTTGTGAGTTCACACAATCGAGTTTTATTGTTGCTTGAACAGGTTAACTGGTACATGAACTCACGAGACAAACTCCCCTCCCCTTTTTCTATACGTAGATTACGTGATACTTGGTTTGACGCCGCGATTGGCGTCATGGGGGGGGGGCAGGATTCTTCACACCTGGTGTAGAACTACTTATCTGACACTGCGGCGTTGTCTTCCCTCGGCTGGCGGCTTGGAACTGCTCCGGTGCTTGGTGGGGCGTCCTGACGCCTGGCCTCGAAGTTCCTCATTCTTGGGTCCACGTAGTACTCTGCGTTTGACGAAGTCTGACTGACTTTTCTCGGATTCTTCCCGCCGCACGTCCCGCTTGACGGCCTCCGACTGAGGTCGACGTCGTGATGCATTCTCGATCCTCGACTGACTCCGACTGACTGACTGACTGACTGATTGACTGACTCGTTCATCGCACGGGCTTCATCCGGCTCCGACCCGGACGCCTCGCTTCAGGTCCCCCGACTGACTGATTCGACGTCTCTCAACTGACTGCCCCGTTGCTCCCCCCTTCACGTGGTTTTGTAGCGTCCATCACCATATTCAACTTCCCCCGTCTCTGCACGTGGTCCGGGGTGCTTGTCGTCCCCCCGGGTCATAAAACACGTGGCCGCTGCTCGTGTGGTCCGCAGCCGGCCTGGCGTCGTCCCTTGGTTCTGGCCTGGAAGTTTATTGTCCCGTTCTGCACGCACGTCCGCTAAAAGCTCTCATGGTTTATTGCGGTACAAGCCCGGGACAGACGCAGCTGGTGGTGGGATCTCGGTGTCCCTTGGGCAGCTGCAAAATGCAGCTGTGTCCGCGCCCTGTTGTCTCCGGATGTCGTCTGCATGTGCAGGAACAGTTGCACGTGCAGAAACCTTTGGTAGCACGCCTTTGCAGCTGCGAGGCTCCTGGCGTCACTCTTCCGGCACGTCCACATCCTTATTGCGGTCGTCCGCCTGCGAGCTTCGCCAGAGCGTGTGTTCTGATGAATAAAATATAGGGACGCAGAATGCGTCAAGGTCTACTAAGTGTTAATATACTGTTTGGCCAGTGCAATATAAAAAAAATTTAAAAATTCACAATATCGCAACTATATAAATAAATAAACGTTTACTTACTGTATAGTAATTTGAAAACTATAGACAGTTTAACTTGAGAAAAATCAAAGGCAAAATGTTATTACATATGATGGTAACCACTCTGTAATGTCTGAAAGTCAGAAGATGATACAACTGTTTCATGATATTGCATTATGCAGATAAGTACAGGATTATACGCATCCTGCGTGGAGCTTCAGTCTTTTGTTGCCTGTCCTGATGGCATGTTTTGTATTGAATTCAAGTGACAATGGAGTGTTCTGTTGGCTGTTTTACTAAGGATGAGTGTCATAAAGTGGTGTACTCTAGATCATTATAGTTAATATTTGAAAATCACAAGTGATGAAATAAAAACATTAATTAGACTTAGAACAGGTGTGGATGAAGTTGTAAATATCTGTACATACCATTACAAGAGATATGTTGACAAGTTCTTTCATTTGTATGGTAATAATTGTTGTGACCCATTTGTCATGCACAAGAAACCTATTTTGAAATCCTTAAGGGAAATCACTATGCAGTTGTCAGCTAAACATGAACATCTGAAATTTATACCAGGTAAGGCTGTATATGCACGCTGTTTTCAAAAGTTGAATACAACCATAGAATTAGAATTTGGCGGAGAAGAACACAACAATTATGGTAATTTTGAGCCAGAATGCATTGCTGTAGAATCTGTTAACCACGCATGTGCTCCTCTGGGTGAATCTATTCATTTACAAATGTTTCCTCAGTGTAAAAGAAGACAAAGAATGGAGCAAAAATTGATAACCTATCATGTAAAATTAGAAGAAAATAAACAAGTATCTCAATTTCAAATGATGCTGGTTACCATAAATAAATTACTCCAAATAACAATTTAGATTACATTTAATTAATAGAGTTAAATGAGAAATTATAATGTTCTAGCACATTTGATGAGAAATACAAAATGTAAGTTTGGTGCCAAAATGCTGGAGCATTTCTAAAACCAAAGATGAGTTTAAGTGCAGTGAATATTTAGTAAGAAATGCAAGAACTTTAAATGTGAAACATGGTGTGCTATCAAATGTTAACAAAAAAGTGGAAATAGCTTACGTAATGAAACTGTAAAAGTTGTAACAGATTTTTACAAGAGTGATGATGTAAGCAGAATCATGTCTGGTTTAAAGGACCGTATAGCAGTCAGATCTCCAAGTGGAGCGAATAAAAAAGAACAAAAATATCTAGTACTCTTTAATTTAAATTAAGTTTACTTGAAATTCACATAAACTGATTCATATAAAGAAAAGGTTTTCAAAGTTTGCTTCATTGAGACCCAAGTGTTACATGCTAGCTGATGCCAGTGGCACACATTCTGTATGTGCGTTCCTACAGCACCAAAATGTGAAATTAATGTTGGCAGCTACAGTAAGGTTAAATGAAAATGATTGATTGTGATGATTCAAAAGAAAGTTGTATGCTTTCACAATGTAATAAATGTCCTGGAGTTGATGTACTGGGTGGAATCATCTGTGAGGAAGATGAGCTACTGAGTGAAAGCATAAACAATGGTTTTCAACTGACTGCTGTGAGCTTGACACCTTAGTGAAAAATATGGAAGAGTTTTTGATTGATCTAAAGGAAAAGTTGATAAAATTAAAAACCCATCACTTTATTGCAAAACGTCAGTTTGAATTTCTAATCACTTACTTCTGGTGAATGCATAATTTTCGGAGATTTCTCAGAAAACTATACTTTCGTGATGCAAGATGAAGTACTGGCATTTCATTGGGTTAATGCACAGGCCACATTACACCCATTTGTTGTATATTATAAATAAAGTTATTCCACAAAGTGTGAAACCTTTTGTGTTATCAGAGACTATTTTGCAAACAACACTGTAGCTGTTAACACCTTTCAGAAAGTTCTGCTTCAACATTTGAAAGACAGATTTCCCTACTGGACAGAAGTGTAATATTTTGGTGATGGTTCAGCTGCTCAATAAAAAAAAATAATAAATCTTTGTTAACCTGGCCAAGAACAAAGATGGTTTCGGTATATCTGCTGAATGGCATTTTTTTTGCCACATCACATGGCAAAAGTCCATGTGATGGTGCTGGAGGTACAGTTAAATGTCTTGTGGCAAAGGCTAGTTTACAAAGAACCTCTGAAAACCACAATGTTTCGCCACAAGAAATGTTAGAATTTTGTTCAAGAAATTTTTCTGGAATAACATTTTTCTTTGAGCCGTTAGACGATATTGTTTGTAAGAAGAAGTTACTTGAAAGACGATTTCATGAAACTTAAACCATTCCCAATACCAGACAGTATCATGAGGTTCCAGTAGATTGAGATAACCTTGCTGTCTATCAATACTCATTATCACAGAACTATTTAGTGGTACCAATCACCAAACCACAACAAGCTGTTTTGCCAGACCGGAACAGTTGAGTGTTTTATTTATAATGGTGACTGGTGGATTAGAATTATTACAGGTAAACAAACACTAGAGGGATAATAAGAGCACAAGGTCATATTTTTTCATCTTGAAGGCCCAAGCACTCACTTAAAACTTATAAAGAAATTATGTGTGAAACACATGAATACTTTAAGAACATTGTCACCACTTAGGTAGTAACTTACCATGGAAGAATACACAACATAAGCAACAAACTGAGTGAAATGTTATCAGTGATTTTTATAGGGAGAATGGCACATACTACACAGTAGCATTGTTGCATAAACATGGAGTTTGTAAATTTGTAAACAGTAACTGTAAATTAAGAGTGAAAATTGAACTGTGGATGTTCAAAAAGAAGACTATAATGTAGACATAGCAGTAAAATTTAATTGGCTGGTATCACAGATATAATGAATTAACTTGTGCAGTGATTAGGTATTTGTTATGCATAAAGTGGTTTTTGATGTTTTGAGGTTACTTGCCAGCACAAAGGAAACTTATATTAGCACACTCAACTAAAGCAAAGGTAATTCACATTTGCATTCCTTTGACACACTTTAATTAATCACATTCAGAATGAAGTGGGATTATACATTGCACAAAATTTTTTTTTGCATCATCTTGTATCTACAGTATTTAACACCCGATAGTCATATTACTTCAGGAACATACCCCTTTCACCATTCACCAGCTGTATAGTGCCCGGCATTGTTATTGTGTACTGCCAATCATGACAGCAATGTTGCACTGTGTCAGTGCAAGCTTGCTAACGTGTTAAACTGCCTATGCCTGGCAGTGCTGCCAGAGCATCTGAAGCAGTCATATATGGGTAGCACACCATTGATAATGTTCCAACAATTGCAGTTTGTAACTCTGGTGGAGGTTGGACATTCACAAAGGGAGGTAACTGACCAACTCTAAGTTAACCAAAGTGATGTCATTGCGCGTGGAAAAAGTACAGTGAAAAAACATTCTGTGGCAGATTCACTTTGTAGGGGTCACCCTCGTGCCACTATAGCAGCTGACCTGCTGCAAGATCTTAGTTGAGCAACTGGAGTACAGGTATCGACGCAGACCATCCGGAGCAGGTTTTGCCAGGACTACAAACATGCCTTCAAACCCATGAGGTGTCAATCTCTATAACATTGTCACCAAATTGAGCGATTAGCCTGGGGGCGTTAACACCTCGACTGGAAAGTTTGCCTCATGGAGGCATTGAATGTTCACATAGGTTAACCGTGTGTGTCTGCATCCTGACTCATAGTCTGTGAGGGTGTGGTGAAATCTTGAACCTACAACGAGGCAGCAGTACGTCTGCGACATCCATCTGTATGATGGTGGCAGTGTGACGTTATTGACAGGGATAATGCTTGATAGAAATATGCCACTTGTGCACATTAACACACTAACAGACCAGCAATATGTAGAAGAGGTTTTTGAGCCTGTTGTGCATGCTTTTTACGCCAACATTTGTCACCAATTCATTTTCATGGATGATAATGCTCGCCCACATAGAGCATAGATTGTGCAGAACTTCTTGCAGGAACCATCCATCACACGAATTCCTTATCCAGTGGGGTCACCAGACATGAATTGCTTGGAACATGCTTGGGGATGTTAAAACGTGTGATTGCCAATCATCTGAACCCACTTGAAACACACTGAGGGTTAATTCAGGCTGCTGTCTAGGAGTGCGACCTCATCCGTCAATAAATGCTGGATAACCTTATTTGCAGCATGCCACGACATGTCCGCGACCTTATCACTGCACTGGGAGGCCGTAGCCAGTATTAACGATATGACAGGACAGTTTCACGAATGTGCCACTGACATGCTAAAGTGATTTTGGGTGCTGTGAGCTGCATGTAGCCACGAAGTGCATTAAAAGCTTATTTTCCAGTGACATGTGTTCAACCTACATTCAGTGACATTTGCTTTGGCTAAGACTTCCCCAACACAACAAACTCAAGTGATCAGAACTTTTTTTGCTTAGTTTATAATACACAATAGATTAAATTTAAAAATCTTCTCTTTTTGTTTTTTTAAAGGTCCGTGTACTCAACAGGAGTGAAAATAACAGAATGGGACAACTTTTGCCTAATAGCTATTCATCAAGAGTATCTTTCATAAAAAACTCCAAGTTTTTATTTATTCCCCCACATAACTTTTTCTGGCTTTGAAAAAGCAAATTTTAATTTTTTCCTATGTTGGAGACTATTTTTTTCTAGGAAGGAAGTCTTCAACCTATATAACTTTGATGTTGTACATTGCTATCTTTGGCAACATTGGACTATACTGCTTCTGCTTGCGAACATACATGAGTAACACTGAAGTTGCCTGGATCAATAGCTGGCCACTTGCAATTATAAAGAAAAAGATTCCCTAAATTGTTTATAATTGAATTTATTATTAGACAAGGAAGCAGTAGTGTTTTGCAACATTCATAGACAAATTATTGCATATGAATCATGTTAAGAGAAATATCAATTTTAGAGGGATAAAATGGTTTCTGCCCCACCTGGGTAAATTTTGTGTGGGCAAAAAAGTAGCCTTTACCCCCCCTGAAGTCAGCACCACCTACCACAAGAACAAGTTCACATTGAAATTTATTACCTTTGAATGTCTGTAAATACTTTTGAATAACAAATTTCTTTAATCATCTGCCAAAGTCTGATGTTACTAATGCCTCACGACCTCTGCAAACTTCAGTAAATTCACTGTTTGTAGTAGTCATTCTAGCCCAGGGTTGCAAAAAAAAAAAGCCAGAGACCATAATCACTCATCAGCGATATCAGAACCATAGCCAATGTTAAATTACTTACCACTGTAATCAGAATTAGGAGCAATTCAAATTAGAAACCACTTCCCCACTGCCATAATAAAAGTGAGAATAAAGTGAATTCTGTGTTCTCAAAAACTCTGCAGAGTATTCGTTCCAATAGCTATAAACTCCATTTAAAATGGACTGACATATTTATTGTCCACTTGTCCACTTTGAGCCTCTTAAGTGCTGTGGGACTGGTCGTACATTTGATACAGCACATTAGTACAATAGCACATTACACTTTTTAAAAAACATAAATAATAGTCCAGTCTGGTGTTGTATTACATGTGGCACATCATTGGATAACTCATGTCCCAATGTACCAAATATCACACACTATAGATAAGAGTAGTGACAACATTTCTGGAATGGTGACAACCATTGACAGTGATACCTATGTCACAGTTTCAAATAGCAGTGACTTTGTCACTGCATGTCATTTTGCCTTATATTTATTCATTGTCATATCTCTGTAGAGTACTTTATTTGTAAACCATCGTAATAAACAGTTTGGATAGCATTTAAAATACAGTTTACACTTTACAATCAGTTTTTATAGAATTTAGTGTACAATATAACTGTCCAAATATGAATTAGCAAACCACTATATTTTGAGTCATCTGGTCCAGAACAATACAATCAGTTTATGCACTGCGGATAGAGACGTTCATGATAATATATTGAAGTAAAATGCCTTGAATACTAAAAGCACTTTATTATTAAACATCGGACAAGCATTGTCTTGGATGAACAACACAGCACAACTGAACAAGATAAGCATAGAAGAAAAAACTTGAAGATTTTTTTTTCTGTGACAAAGAAGAAACCATAGATATAGAAGAACTGACTAATGACGCTATCATAAAGAATTTTACTTAACACTTAAAACTGGATACTTTAACACTTTCCCTTGTTAAAAAAAAATTCACAGAAAAAATACAACTCTATATAATTCCCATCTTGTCACACAAAATCCGCAAATGAGGGGCGGCTAGTGGCTTAGTCATGATATCTGCAACTTGATGCTCTGAAGTAACTTTATCGACAGCCAGTCTACCTTCTGCTACATGCTCTCGAATGAAGAAGTGCTTTCTTCGGATATGCTTGGTTCTACGATGATTTTCTGGATTTTCTGCAAGTCTGACAGCTGCAGCATTGTCTATCTAAAGAACTGGAACTTCTTTTAACTTACTCATTTGGCTCAATAGACGACTAAGCCAAATTATTTCTTTTGAGGCTTCACTAGCAGCGACAACTTCTGCTTCTGTGGTAGAATCGGTAACTGATCCCTGACGTTGACTGAGTCATGAAACAGCAGCGCCTGCATAAGTTATTACAACACCTGTTGTTGATCTGCCTGTTTAGAGGCATCCGCCAAAATCTGCATCAGAAAAACAGCCAAGAATCCCTCTCTCTGCATTGTGCTGGTATAGAAGGCCATAATTAAGGGTTCCTGCTATATATCTGAAAACTCTTTTAAGTCTTGTAATATCTTCAGCAGGATTTTCAAGAGATCTGGATAAAAATCCGACTGAATAGGTTAAATCAGGTCTAGAGCCTAACATCAGATACATTAGTGAGCCTACTGCTTGGCGATATGGAAACTGATGTGCTCTTTCTGTTGCTTTCCCTGAAATCAAACTCTCTTGACTCTGAAGCATTGGTGAAGAAACTGATTTACAACCGACAAAATTGAAACGTTCAAGTCTTTTCTGTGCATAGAACTTTTGACACACTCTTATATCACCATTCGACTGTATCTCAATTTGTAGTCCAAAAAAATATGACGCTTCTTCAGATGTAATTTTAAATTCAGCTTGAAACTGATCTAAAAACTTCTCTAATTCTACTCTACTGGTAGATGCTATGATGCCATCATCTACATAAAGAATGAGAATTATCTTGACACTACCTTCATCTCGAATGAACATACAAGGCTCCTCATCGCTAGCCTTGAATTTGAGTAATGTCAGAAACTTGCCAATATGCTTGTTCCAGCACCTTGGTGACTGCTTAAGTCCATATAAACTCTTCTTTAGCTTCCAAACCCTACCTGTGCCGTCATCAAATCCCTCTGGCTGCTGCAAGTAAATATCTTCTTCCAGCTCTCCATAAAGAAAAGCTGTAGATACATCGAACTGAACTAAGTGCATCTTCTCTGTCACAACAACACCAAGCATCAAACGAATAGTTTGCAACTTTGCTACTGGACTAAATGTTTTAGAGTAGTCTATGCCCTTACGTTGATCGTAGCCTTTAGCAACTATTCTTGATTTTCTCTTCTCGATGCTGCCGTCAGGTTTCATTTTGACTCTATATACCCATTTGCATGGAAGGGCTCTAGCTCCCTTAGGTAGGTACTCTAGATCATACGTATCATTCTCAAGTAGAGAGGATATCTCACTGTTTATTGACTTAAGCCATTCTTGACCATACTTGTCACCTACAGCTTCTTGAAAACTTTGTGGTTCCTCTTCAGCTATCATGATCATAACAAAATAATCATAATATGTTGACACTTTGATTGTGTTTCTATCACGCAGTTTTCGGGCATCTGCTCTTTCAGTATGCTCTAATCCAGACTCTGACCTAGATTCGGAACTGGACTCTTCACCACTTGAATCTTCTTTATCTTTGGTTGAAATTTCTCGCTGAACAAGTTCCTCTTCAACCAACTGTTCTTTTGATGGAGTGCTCAGGAAGGGTACTTTTAATTTTTCAGCACAGTCACGAAGTATTCCTTGAAAACAAACATCTCTGGATAACACGACTCGCCTATCTTCTGAAATATAGACTCAGTAGCGCTCTTCACCATCGTAGCCGACTAGGTAACCTTTTTGAGCTTTCTTACGCCTCTTCTGCACAGGAACATGAAAATAACAGTTTGAACCAATAATACGAAGATGGCTGATTCTTGGTTTTTTACCAAACCAAAGCTCGTAAGGACTTACTCCATTTACTGACGACTTTCCCGTTCTGTTTATTATGTAGACCGCTGTTGTAACAAACTCAGCCCAAATTGCTTGTGGAAACTGAACATCAGAATTTGAGTGCATGAAAGTTCTTGCCATTTCAACTGTTGTTCTGTTCTCTCGTTCACTGCTACCATTTTGCTGTGGCGTATAAGGAGCTGTCAACTGCTGTGTAACTCCCCTTTTTAGAAAAATCTCTCAAACGTCTGCATTGTCGAACTCACCACCATTGTCGCTTAGAAGCTCTTTGATGTTGTGACCTTGTTTCTCAGCATGAGCGAGCATTTGTTCTAAAACAATTTTGACATCTGACTTCTCTTTGATGACAAAACCATACCGAAATTTAGTGTAGCTATCTTTAAATACAACTAAATAACGTTTCTTCTGAAATGACTCAGCAAAAGGTCCGCAAACATCAGTTGACATAAGCTCTCCTGGTTTCAAAGCCTTTCTTCTAGTACCAAAAGGCAGTCGATGAGACTTGCCATAAATGCAAGGTTCACAAATTTTGTCATCTAGCTTGACTTTAATATCTAGCTCGCGTTCAAGCTTTTCTTTTATGTGACGTTTATCTTGGTGGCCCCATCTCTCATGATACAACTGCAGTGGGTCACTTGATTCTACAATGTTGATACTACTGCTACTCAGACTAACAGTCTTAATCTCTGCCCTATATAATGTTCCTTTCTTCTCTCGAGTGCCCACCAGCACTGGAGCACCATTTACTGAAAGCGAACAGGAGGTAACTGTTGACTGGAACTTGCTATTTGGATTTTTATCATGTGCAGATAATGGAGAGAATAAATTTCTAGCAATCCTAGGAACTAACCAAACGTCCTTTAACTGCAAACGTTGGCTCCTGCCATTAACTATGGAATTGATCTCAATAACACCGCTACCAACAGCATTTAGTTTTTCATATCCAGCTGCCTTAATACTGCACGAGTTCTCGAAGTCATTAAAGGAACTAAACCAATCTAAACGACTTGTAACATGTTTAGTAGCTCCATTATCCACCCACCAATCCTCTGCATTAGGCTCAGCAGCTAAGATTTCATTGTGGATAGACACAAGAGCAATCGTATTTGTAGAAGCTCTAGAATCTGCGATATTACTCTGTGAATTACTACTAACAGCATTAGGGCGTGGACGACCATCTGCAATCCACTTTCTACACTGACGAACCCAGTGACCAGGCTGGCGACAGTAATTACAATTACCTGGCTTCGACTGTTGAGCAGTGTAATTTGGCTTATGTTTATTAGTTGAGGTATTACAACTCTGTTTCTGTCTATCGGACCTAGCCACTAAAGCTTCTAGTTTATTACTTTCATTACTTGTAAAGGGTTCCATATTTCNTACTTGTAAAGGGTTTCATATTTCGTTCAAAAACACAGAGCTGCATATTCAATTCATCAAATGAACGAACTTCATATTTGGTAAGCAGCATCCAACTAGATTTAAAACTTTCGAACAAACTTGGTAAAATATGCAAAATTTTACATACCAAAAGCAGATCTGGGAGAGTTTTTTTCATTTATTTCTTTTAAACCGTTATTTAGTTCATTCCACAGATTCCTCAGCTTGGCTAGATGAGTGGAAACGTCATCACCTGATGTCCAATTAAACNGAGTGGAAACGTCATCACCTGATGTCCAATTAAAAGAAAAGAAATCTGCACATACTTTGAAGAGTTGGTCTTTTGATGTTGCCTCAAACTGCTGCTTCAACGCCTCCCAAGCTTCGCTGGGAGTATCTTTGTCCATTATCTTCTGATAGACTGCATCAAAAACCGTCCTAATAATCATTGACTTAGCATAGCTATTCGCTTTTCTATACAAATCACAAGCTTCTTTGTGATCTTTCACTTCCTGTTTCGTTGCGTCACCTTTTAACGGATCTGGTTTCTTCAACTTCTGATCGATACAATCTAATGCACCTTCATGGTAATCCAGTAAATCACGAATCTTACGCTTCCAAACTGGCCAATCTGCTTCACTGGGCAGTGGTTTAATGTGCTTAGCAAACTCCATCTTTTTTATGGATTCAGCAACACTTCACACTAAACGAACGAACTTTAATGATTCACTGAATAACAAAACATCCAAATAAAGCGACTGGGCCCATAACCTATTGAAGTAAAATGCCTTGAATACTAAAAGCACTTTATTATTAAAGATCGGACAAGCATTGTCTTGGATGAACAACACAGCACAACTGAACAAGATAAGCATAGAAGAAAAAACTTGTATAATCCATTCACGATATCTTCGATACTTTTAAAAAGAACCTTTGAAAAATTACCCTAGTAGTTACATGTTCAATTGGTTATAAAAAAATTGTATATGAAAAAAGGTTTTGTCTTGCTTTTAGCACTGAAGCACTATATAAATTGGTTGTTTTAAGTTTTTAGTATATTTTTTCAATAAATTATAATAATTTGTTAAAAGTCCGTACGAATTAACAACAGATTTTGACGGGACATGTTGGTTATAGCTGAAAAGAAATAGTTTGTGGGTTAAATATTAATATGTATAAATTTAATGCCGTAATTGTAAAGGTAATATTGCTAAAATNCATTTTTACGTAGCACTCATGGGTAAAGATTTCACTGTTATTAATTGAAATTAAATAAATTTCAGTGTCTGTCCAGCGGACTCATACACTCCATCTTGTCCGTTTGGGCACGTTTTTTTCAGAAGTATAACCACGCCATATTGGATATTGGAGACGCTGAATTGTGGTTATAAAACTAACGTAACACATCCTTTCTACTTATAAAATAATTCTAGGCTAAGATGTAATTTTAGTATTAGCATTGTTATTTCCGCAGTTTATCTTTGTAAGTTTTAAATAAACTTGCAAAATATAGAAAGGCATTTGAATATTTCCGTTACGTTATTCCCTTCGCAAAGAATGCAAAGGAATCGAATTTTGGTCGCCGCCAACTGATAATCGATTATTTTCGAAAGCTTTTTGTGGAGCGTAAGAGATAGCAGCACATTAGCGTTGGTTCTTGAGTACCAAATGTTAGCCCTGACTTACAAGTCTTTGCGCCGCACGTAGTGTTGTTTTGATGTTGTGGCAGTGAAGAAGTGCGACAGTTTCTTGATGGAAAAGCGATGTACCTACACTGCAGGTTTCAAAATGAAAGTGATTTTGTTCGCTGAAGAGTTTGGAAATCGAGCCGCGGGCCGTGAATTCGTAGTAAATGAAACGTTAGTGCGGGGCTGGAGGAATTTTTCTCACTTATAAGTCGCACCCCGAGTTTTCAATAAAATTTTTTTAATAAAATGGGCGACTTATATGCGATAAAATACGGTACCATTTATCACAGTGAAATCTTTAACCTGAGTGCTACTTCCAGAAGTTTATTATGTAAAAATTTAACTTTTTTCTTACACCAAATATGTAAATAAATCTTAATACAATAAGTAAACTTAAATTAAATTATTTAATAACAGTTTCGATATATACTTCAATCTACCTTTTTGTATGTATTACAATATTTTGCTAAATTGATTAGCATTTTTTAGACATTTGGAGAATTTTATTAAAGTATATGACAGTTAAGATTACATGGCATTGTTTCTCTTCAAAAATATTTGACAGTTCCCACATGGCTCTGTTTTTGTTTACAAAACGTTTGACAGGTGTCACATGGCAATGTTTTGTTTACATACTGCGGAAGGATACATAATCAACTCCCTGAAAGTAGATCTTTAGCGGGGCTTCAGAAAATCTTGAAGTTACAGTGAATACATTATAGGTTATTTTTACTGTGACAAAGAAGAAACCATAGATATAGAAGAACTGAATAGTGGCGCTATTATAAAGAATTTTACTTAACACTTAAAACTAGATACTTTAACAACATACATACATACATACTGTAATAAATTTCACAAAAGAAATAATTAAAAATATGTAAAATTGCCCTAAAATTTGATATTTAGAATTTTATGTGATTTTTCTATAATATTTTTTTTATGTAAATTTAATTTGAAATATTTTAACATTAATATTTCATATCTTACAGACACATTGATATTTTGTTGATTTGGTTTGAAATGTATTTCAAGTTTGTTAAAATGTTGGTTATCTCATATTTGCGGATGTTTGGGTTGTGTTTCATCTTTATGTGATGTGTATTTTTTGACTTGATACTTGAAGCCGTTAGCAAAATTATGGCATTTAAAGTTTGGAACACAAAATAACACTTCTTTATAAACAAATCTCTTACTTAAACACCATGACAATTTAAGTAATACAAACAATGTAATATAGATATAGCAACTACAAATGAAACCACTAGATGTAACTAGAAAAAGTCTTTTAATTTTCATGAGGCAATAGTGCCATGCCTACTGAACAGCCTTTGCATAGCTAACTAGGCCTGGCCGACTCTGCTTATGTAATCTTTGCCAGTGCCACTGACACTGTATGGCAGGAACAGTACACATTCATGCAGCATAGCGACTGTGGAGCAGCAACGACAAGTAACACGGATAATCTCTGGCACTGGTCACTGACCCTTGGGAACCTGTCAATGCGTTCACTGTTACTGTGACTTGAAATCTTCTGTCAGAACACGTGACAGTGAGAACCCTGGAGCAGTGGTGACAGTCACCATGACAGAAAATGTTACCCATCCCTATCACACACACAAATGATGTACAGATACAATATAAATAACAATAAAGTTTTGTGTAATTTAAAAAGATACTTATTGACATAATTGATAAAAATTCATCTTGGGATGGTTTATAGTTTCTAATTTCCAAGGCTTTCAGGTAAATTATGTTAAAGTTTCTTTCAATTTTTATTATACTTATTTCGCGGTGTAGCTCTTACTGGTCTTATTTGTATTGTTTTTATATTATTAGTTTTAACAATCGCCAGTGAATATAAACGTTGACTTCTGGTGGAAAATCATTTTTAAATAGATAAATAAATGACAGTAGACAAAAAGAAGCAGCAAACTGCAATGTTGATTGATGATAGTTAACAATAAAAAGTTTACATGTAACAAAATAACCATGTTTGAAATGCCTATTGTGTTCGTATGAGTGTGATTTATGTGATGCCAAGGATTATTTTTTTTTAAGTGCTAGGTAAATTGAAACTCACCAGGTTTGCTCGCTCGGAGGGTGGTGCCATCAGACCCAGATCATACAAACAGCCCACAGCCGCTCAGCGCAGCATGCCACTGTCAAGGCCTCATCCACTTCATAATCGAGGTTGTGTAGAAAATTTATCGGTTTGTCCCTCTTCAGAGTGTATATGGATCCCACCTTGGCCATTTCATGTAACAAATAGAAAAATAAGATATGAGAAAAAACGTGACAGAGTAAGCGCAGAATTAAACTTTAAGTAAATCACTGGGAAGTAGACAAAAAACTATACACAACACGTTAAAGCAACTGAAACAATACAGAGAAGCAAGAAATTAGTTAGGCCGAAACTACAACTTAGACAGGCATCCAAAGCCAGAATTTAGAAAAAATCTAACTCGCTGCAAAGCTTAAGACAAATGCCATGCAATTATTTCAAAAACACTAAACTTAACCACAAATGAAAAGCTGCGACCATGACTCACCATTTTACAAGCTCCAGCATAATCAGCCTCACGCAACTACATTATTTAAACTGCGTCTCATAGCACCCTCATCCAAGGATGGGTAAACTGACAATTTTAGATCAAATTACAATTTAAATTAGCCCTAGCAGGCATCAACCCGACGATCTTCACAGGAATAGAAAGAATGCTGCAAGAAGGCGTATAACAACTTATATAAACTAGCCCATGAATTAAAAAAAGCTGATATACAAGGAGCGGTAATCAAGGGAGGGAAATGAGGGGAGAAAACAGGAGGGGAGCAGAGTCGGCCAAGTAGCAGGCTGCCTTACATAGGAGCGAATCCAAAAACTATGCGTGCAGTGGCACCACCATCGTAAGGTGTCCTGCTTTTACAGTATTTTGGGGTCTATTGATAGAGTTTAAAATTTTAAAACCGTATGCCGCAATGTAAAAAAAATTTTTTCTCAATGTTTTGTAGTAATATTTTACAACCAGTTATTTTTTTTTTTAGTTTTAAAAAAAAATTGTGGTGTATCAATTTGCTCCATGAAATGGTTGAAGTGATACAGATAACTGCAATACAGTGATTGGAAGGTGATGTAAGAAAAATTTAAGTTAAAGTTATAATGTGCAACTAAGTAACACCATCAGTTTAAAGTGAATTTAGCAGAACATGACTTACATATCATGTTTTTTGTTTACTGCAATTATTAAAATAATGTATTTAAACTTATTTAAAGCTTGGAACATGCTTAGTTGTAAAAAAGATGGGTACGAATATTTTGTATACCATTATATAGTATTTGAGAAATTTTTACTTTCAAATTTCTGGCAGTGGCAGCGCAGTTTTCTCTCACAGTTGAAATTTTAGGGGCATATTTTTTTGGCCAGTGTTTGTCATACTAAAAGAAAATCTCCATTGTTTATAGCCACATAATTCAAATTTATAGCCTTTCTTTGTTCTTGAATATCTTCATTAGATGTACTTCGTTCATCAGAAGTGGATGAATTACCAGTTTTAAATTCTGATTGGTCACTTCCTTCTTGTTGCAATCAAAGTTTTCCAATTTTCTTCGTTGTGAAACTTTTCCCCATATTTACAACTCTCAAAGAATTTAAATCAGGCAGTTGCCCATAGCTTTCTCAGTGGGATTTGCATCTACATCCTTGTTAGGAAACTGCTTTGACTTTGTTATGTACCACAGGAAGAATGTCAGATTTATTGAAACTATGTTTTATGTTTTCTGAAGTTGTCTCCATAATGCTATCCACAAGCTTTTTAAGAAGAGGAGGGAAGTGGATTTTGCTTAATGTCACAATTGCCTTGGTCTATCACTAAGCTTAGAGCAGTTTTCGCCACTCACGTTTTAGTGATCATAAGGAGGCCACATCTAAAGGCCTTGCATTGAATAATTTGGTAAAGTTGTGAGAAGGGAAACTGAAAAACCATTCTTTAACTTTTTTTTTTTACCAAAATACAAATTTTTTGTGCAACGATACTTTGCTTTATTCTCCACCAGTTATGTACAATCTTTGATTTGCAGATGACAGATAGGAAGTAGATTCCAGTTATCACTACACTAAAACATTAGTGATGTAGTTGATTGTACAGTCAGTTATGTTTTATGGGCTTTTTCCCTCTTCTGCATATGATTTACTTTGACCTTGGTCATTGGTCAGATTTGTCATAAAAATTTATTGTGCTACTATGATGTAGTTCTGTAAGTATACTTTTAATATTGTAGAAATATAATTTTATCTATGCAGATACAGCTGTATGTATCCTTTTTTATGTTCTCTGACATTCTAATAGTTATTTATTAAGAATCGGGGCTGATTTGAAGAAAAAATTAGAGAGAAATGAAAGTATTTTTAGCTTTTTCAAAACTTACCTTGTTGAAAAATCATTAAGGCATTATAATCCAGCCCATTAATAGTGTAAAAAAAATTATATATATATAGTACCAGATGTTGAGAGGCTCTGTGTACATGTAACACCATTTTATGTTGTTTGTATAATGGCACTGCTGGTAACAAAAACTAGTAGAAATTTGCTTGATCATAAACACTTGTAATGTAGACTACAAAAATCAGTTGATTGTATGCCGGACAATGTAGTTGGCGGTGAGTGGAGTGTTGCTGTATGTGCTGTGTGTTCTTTCGTAATTTGACCGTGTGAAGGTCTGTGATTATTTACGAATGGAGGGTGCAAGTAAGAGTGCTTCAAGGTTTGCGAATCAGCTTTGCAGAGGGTGTTAACCTGGATGCTTTCGAATTTGCAGAAACATGGATGCTTTTGAATTTGCAGAGCTAACATTTTTTGGCTGTATTATTTTGAATATTTAGTAGATCACTTTGTGCTGCTTTGTGAGGTGACGTGTAACTCATGCAAAATGGGTAATAGAATTGGCAAAGTATAGTGAATTTTTTTTAATGGTCTGTTAGGACATGTGCTGGTAAAAAATATAAAAAGGTGCAATGTAATTTTAAGAAATCCATTCAGCAACGCAAGTGGTTTGGAAAAAGTAGTTTGTCAATAATGGTGGAGTGGAGATATTTGGACGGCTCTTAACATTGAGGTCTTGAGAGCCAAAGAGGGTGAAACAAGGTGAGTATGGAGCAGCACCGGAATGCAAGGGTGGGGGAAATGAGAGATCCCGGAGAAAACCTGTAGACCAGTGGCATTGTCCGGCACAATTCCCGCATGCGAAAATCTGGGAGTGACCTGGCCGGGGATTGAACCTGGTTCGCTTTGGTGGGGGCGAGCAGTCTAACCGCTCGGCCACCGTGGCCCATTGTCAATAATAGTCATTTGTAAACTTACGTCTGGTTTTCTTGCAATGCCTAATCATCCTCACACAGTGTATATAAGCAGAATGTATCATTTTAGTTTGTCCACAATTATGGATTAGTTATCTTTTTGTTTCAAGGTGGCGATTACTGGGTTTATGCAAGATGCAAGGGGCAAAATTGGGGAGTGGGCTATTTTGTAGAAATAGATGAGGTAAAGTTTGGTAGAAGGAAGTATAATAGAGGATGTCTCATCGAGGAGCAGTGGATTTTCAACAAAATCAAGAGAGGTACAAATACTATATTTCTTGTTCCTGTTGAAGATCATACTAGCAGAATGCTGCTGCACATGATCAAGAAACAAACATTGCCTAGAAAGACTGTTAACTCACTTATAATAGTCTTTTAACCCATGTCCCGCCATTGGTACTTGTGCACCACTTGTGAATTTTATCCACCGCCTGCATAAGTGGGTGACATCAGTGATTTTCAGTAATTCAGTTTAGTGGGTTGTACAGTGTTGTATTGCATTTCAGCATGGAAATTGCATTAAGTTTTGTGACTTATACTGTGTAGTATTTAATTTTAGCATGGAAATTGGAGTGCTCGCATACTGTTTAATGCTTAGCCATGGTGAATGCAAGAAGACTTAATCTATTTTACAGTAACTGAATCACAGTGGATGGGTGTGCCAGCAAAGTCCATCCAGCACACCCACCCTTAAATAATTCACTTATTGTGAAGTAAGGTTAACTTCGTTGAGGCCTTCTCGCATTTACCATGGTTAAGCAACCCAATTTAAAGTTACTTTTCACCATATTTACTTGTTTTACCCCACAATTTCTTTGATGTGCATAGCCCTCCCCACTACTGTGAATATATTATTCCCCCATGCAATAATTTATTATTCAGCCGGATTAGTACTCTTGATACATGCCATTTTCTAGAATTTTTCCCCGCTTTTTTGAAAAGCAGTGATAATTACCAAATTTTTTTTTTTGTTTTTGTCTCCTTACATAAATACAAGACCCAGTCATGATCAGGAATGTTATTCTTGAACTTAGGAACATTTTGTCCAGACATTGAGGTGTCATTTGACAAGAAGACATAAATTCATAAACATCATTGGGAATCTCTGTATAGCAAGAATTATAGTAAAAGTTCAGGCTGATTTGCTTACGTTTATATTATTACCTAGTAACCAAATCACATATTTATGCCTGCTTTTTATAACTGCTTCTATTTCACTGAAGGTTGTATATCCCCCATATTTTTTACTGTCAGGTTTTTGCATTTTCTGTAAATCTTAATCTTATTAATACTAAATTTTTGAGATGCTTCTATGTAAAAGATTTTTCTAACTTTTACTTAAACAGGAAGAGCTGATTTAAGGAGACATACTTACTTGTTATGGTGGTTCACGTCTCCACTGAAGTCTGTATCAGCCATGCACCGGCCCACAAAATTATCCATAACATCCTGCAGTACTTTACTGTAAAGTGTTATCACGGTGGGTGCCTTGCCAGCTCACACCAGACCACAAGTTGCAAAAAATGGGAACAAGTCTGCAGCATCTTTTGTGTTACAATATGGAGGGAAATGTGTTTCTGTTCCCAATTGTGACAGGAGACGAGAGCTGGGTCCACCATTTCACCCCCACCGCCCACTCCCACCCCCTGCATCGAAGGCAGTCTCCATGGTAAGAAAGCATATGGCATCCCTTCAGTGCCGGATTAAGCCAGTGTGGGGCCTGTAGCAAATGCGAACAAGATGCCCTTGGTTTGCTTTAGGTATTAAAGTTTAGGATATAAAATAAAACCGCACATTTATTTATTTGGGATGCCTATAACACACTTATTTCACATTAAAAATAACTACAAGAAAGATTGATAACAGGCGAACACATCATTCTTAGTCAAACAATAGAAGATTACAATATAAAAAGGAAAAAATGACTATCAAAAATCTAAAAACATGTCAAATTAAGGTATAAATTTAAGATTAAAATAAAAGTTGACATTTTGAACAGCCGAGCTAAAACAACTATGTTTAGGAGCTTGGGTCATTTATAATTTAAGGTTATGTTGCGAAAACATTTTGTTTACAATTGTACCAACTACACTTGTCAGAGACAAGTAGAGAGCCTAAATATTTAACTTTTTATTGACAACTCTTGTAAGACCGGAAGGTATGAAGGGCAATAGCAGGAGATAAGAAAAGTTTCATAGTACAAGTACCTGGGGATAATGATTCAGAGTGATCTTACGTATAGGTAGAAAATGCAAGTACAGAGAATGGTATCAAAGGGAATTCTGGGAAGTGTCTTGAGAATATAATCCCAGATGTTTATTCTGTATCTGAAGTGTAATCTTTTTCCATTTATTTTAGATGATGCATTTTGTGGCCATTTTCAAAATGGTTGTTTAATCTTTTGAGGAAGAGCCATGTTAACAAGGTGGTAGAGTATACAGATATTTTGCAGTGCATCGCAGCAGGCATTTTCAGTGTTCAAATTTAACTGGGAGCCAGGTCACTACCAAACCCTAGTACATCATTGAATGACTTTGGTGTCATGAGACTGGAAGCTGGAGCTGCAGTTACTCAATGGGTGTTAGTGAAACAAAATGCACCCCAACACACATTGAAATCTTCAGATTGGTGGTGAGGGGTGCACACAAAATTTATGATAGTAGTAATTTTTTTAAAGGTAGTTGCTCTTTATAAATCACAATTTTGTAACTTTTCTAAAGGTGTTTGAAACACAATTAGGTAATGTGCTTTGATTTTGTTGCATTGTGAATATTTGCCAAAGCTGCAATAAATATCTAAATGTGGGTAAACCCAGTCAAAAAGAAAAATTTGCATGCTTAAAAATATAAGCTAAGTAGAAGTTAACATTATTAGTGTGCATGCTGGCGATTGTTAACAGTCTTGGACACCAATAAGAATTTGTACAGTAATATGTTAAACTGTCATCCTATTGAATGTGTTACCCACCCCCATCATACAAATAGTAAGCGTTGCCACCCTATTCCATGGAATAAAATGTGTTGGGCACAAATAATGAAATACGTGGCCACAATTATAGAACAAAGGGTCTGTTGGCGCAGCTGCCTAACTTGCTTATTATTCTAGATAATCACACTTATTTATGCAGGCAATGCTTAATTATAAGTCAATTCATTACATTCTATCACATTACAGTTTATTACATGTTGATGCTGTTCTATCTTATCTGTGAAAGTAAATAGGACACACCAGCCAGCATTGCCCACATTGTGTGAGATACAAGTTAGGCAGTTGCACAGAGAGACCCTTTGTTTTGTGTTGTGACCCCATGTTACATTATTTGTACCCAAAATGTGATAATACATATGCCAACATATTTTATTGCATGCAAAAGCATAGCATGGCAATCCCTATTTGTGTGATGTGGTGGGTAACACATTCAGTATCCTTACCTCCTTGATAACCACAGTTTAACGTATTAATGTACAAAATCACGGATAGTAGACAGCTGTAAAAGTGTGCCTTGCAATACATTGCGATATATACTGTGTATATATTTCTAATGTATATAAATATATGTATATATAATGTGCATATAATGTGTATGTGTGTGTTTATATTGTGTATTTATAATGTGTACATATGTGTGTATATATGTATGTGTATATGATGTCGCAGAATGCGTGCATAAGAGCCACATGTGAATCATGTGCAAAATTGGAGACAAAAATTTTAGTTGGAAAATGTTGTACGATGACATTTTTCGTGCACAATGTGGCAACACAGCACGGAGTTGTCCCCTCTTACGCTCCACTAATATTGTACTACCACTGTTCTGGCCATCATATTATGGGCGTGGTTTAAAATACTGGCCAGTAGAAAGGTGTACAGACACTCAACTTCAACTGCCGATTAGGGATCAATGCAACACTTGACTCATCATTAACCATGATAAATGGGCTTCGAATACTTGTTGATGTCACGTCCTGGTATTCTTATGTATGTTACATAAACGACACTTTTCTCAAATGTTCGGACTAGCGGGGATTTGAAGCTGCACCCATAATATGTTGGCCAGAACAGTGGTAGTACAATATCAGTGGAGCGAAAGAGGGGACTAACTCCGTGCTGTGTTGCCATATTGTGCACGCAAAATGTCATTGTACGGCATTTTGCTACAAATATTTTTGTCTTATATTTTGCTAAGTATTCACATAGTGTAGATATTATGTGCACATTCTGCGACATCATATATATGTGTGTATATATGTATATACATGATGGTCCCCGTAACGTGAACACACCCAAAATTTCAGGAACAGTTGCAGTTCACGAAATGCGGTTTTCACTAAATAAAATTACGAATGGGGGCAAGCAATTTCCTGCAAAGTGACTATTCGTAACATGTGTGTGGATGGAAATAATTAAACCACATATGGTTTTTCCCCGGGAAGCATAAACTTATTTCAACGGCATCTGAAAGTATGTACAAAGAGGAATTCAGTTATATAGCATATGCAGTGGAAAGTAACACAGAAATGCCAAGAAATATCGTGCAAATTTAAGTTAGGTGGGTCAGTAGCATGGGGCAGTGGACCTGTATGCACAGCTGTAAGCAAGACAACACTTGCTGCAACTCATTCTGTTGGGACTGTTTCCTAATAGCAGCGCAGCACCTGACACCGTGATCAGTTATGGTAAGTGGTATTGCAGTGTGTGACTTTATGTATCCAATGAAGTTCACGATAGACGAAAAACTGTATGCTCTCCTTATTTACGGTGAGTGTGGCCAAGCAAGCTGTCCAACTGTATGGTGAAAGGTATCCTAATTGGACGCCCATCTCATGGCAAACGATACAAAGAATTTGCACTTCTGTTTTCAGCAGGTGGTTGGAATTCCACAACATGAGTGCAACAAAAGACTGCTATGGGTGAGATGCATCAACACAATGTGTTGGCACGTGTTGATGCAAACCCCCACATGGGTACGCTAGAACTTTCCAGGTTCGTAGGAATAGGTAATAAAAGTGTGTTACGGATACTGCACCAATGGAAAGTCCATCCATATCACATGGCTCTTTATCAGACATTACATGAAGGTGATTTCCAGCAGCATGTTCAGTTTTGTAGGTTTGTTCTGATGTCTGTAAGGGATGACAGCAATTTTCTGAAGAACATACTATTTACCAATGAAGTGACCTTCACAAACCATGGGGCCATAAATTTACGATATATGCACTACTGGGCGACGGAGAATCTGCGTTGGGTCCGGCACGTGGAGTACTGCTGACAATGGAAAGTAAACGTGTGGTGTGGAATTGTTTGAGACGACGTCATAGGGCCGTACTTTATTCAAGGGTCAATGACCGGCTGTACTTACGCCCATTTCCTCAGAGACCATACCAGCACTTCTGGAAGATATACAGCTCGACATAAATTGTGAAATGTGGTTTCAGCATGATGGTTTTCGTGCGGATTTATGCTTTGGTGGTGAGGCAAGTGTTAGATGAAATATTTCCAAACTGGTGGTTAGGACGTGGTGGTGTTGTAAGATAGCCAATTCACTCCTCCGATCTCACACCTCTCGATTTTTCCCTGTGGCGAACACTAAAAGATAGTTTATACAACATTGTTTCTACGACGCCAGAAGACCTGCAGAAACGCATTGTGGCAGCTTGCAGAGGCATTATTCCAGAAACACTTCAGGCCGCTCGTTGCTCACTACATGTGTGTTTACAGATGTGTATTGCTGTTGATGGCATACACATAGAGCATGTGCTGTGACAAGACCTAATATGAAGCGTTTCAACCATAACTGTGGTCTTTTGTACTATGCATGCGGATGTGATTGCATTTCTCCTTAAGTTGGTTTGTCCTATTTTTGTTGTGCATCTATACGCGCTTGTTACTTAGTACAGTTAATGACTAGGAAACAAATCTCCTGAATTACGTTGGTATCTGAATAAAATTTAATGTATTGTTATCAGACTTTCACTCACATTGCCCGTCTTCTCTCCGCTGCGGAGCTCTCCGTTGTCCAATATCGCATTCCGCGCCCCATGTCCCATAAAGGTAATCGCTATATTGCTATAAGGATGGTCCAACCAGGATGAGTCACAGCACATGTTTCTTGCTTACAGCTGTGAATACAGGTCCACTGCCCCATGCTACCGGCCCACTTAACTTAATCATATTTGCACAATATTTCTTGGCATTTCTGTGTTTTATTACATTACATATAACACTGAATTCCTCTTTGCACATACTTAAAATGCTGTTGAAATAAATGTATGTTTCCAGGGGAAAAATCATCTGGGGTTTATTTATTTCTGTCCAAACAGGTGTTATGAATAGTCACTTTGTGGTAAATTTGGCCCGTACGTTTTTCATTTAGCAAAAACATCATTTCGTGATCTGCAACTTTACCGAAATGTTTGGGGGTATCCACATTATGTGGACTATCCTATATATATGTATGTGTATGTATATATATGTTTATGTATAATTGTATATATATGTATATTTGTATATGTATATATGTATGTGTATGTATATGTGTTTATTTGTATGCATATGTGTATATATGTATGTGTATACATGTATGTCCCAGGAAGTAGTGTCAAGCTGAATCAAGGAGGTAGAGGACCTCAAGACCTATCCAAAACACTCCTATGTATACTAAGCGATTGTTCATAGTTAAGTAGCTATGAATTTTTTTCTATGTTTTGTGTCTTACTCGCAGTTCCACTAGAAATATTGGTATGGTGACATGAATAAATGTGATTGATGCTTGAATATTTGTTTTAGATTAGCTGAATGAATGGCCAATCCGGTGCAACAACATTTACATTCACCTGTCTTAGCATGGCACTGAGAAAAATATCAAAAAACAAAAGATTGGAAAGCGTAGTATGTATATAATATTTGGTGATTTAAAAAAAAAAGTTCACATCAAACGTGTCCTTACCTACTTCCAATTCGTCCTCTTTTTATCAGCTATGTACCTTGCAAATGTCATCCCACTACTTCCAGGGATTCATCCTAAGAATTTTCTTCAAAATGCAGTATGTGCAAAATCCTAATTTGTGAGAGTAAGTAAAAATGTGATTATGCAAATGACAGCAGATTAAACATGCATTTATTAAAACAAATTACAAACAATTTTCAAAATGATGACTTTTGTTCAATGCAAATGTTTCGTCGCCAGAAGAAATTCTCTTGCAAGCGTCAAAACGCCATTTGATTGTTTTTGATAGTTACTTCGGCATCTTGCAGTTTTCTTGTTAGTTACTCCAAACTGTGGCATTCTATGGAGTAAAGAAGCTCTTTGTGATATCACCACAAAAAGAGAAATCAATCTGGTTCAAGTCGGGGTACATTGAAGACCAGGCTATGGGTCCGCCACGACCAATCCATTTTCCTGGGAACCTTTGGTTTAGATAATTCCTTATGCACAAGGTTTAGTGACACTGTGCACCATCATTTTGAAATGTCATGTTTTTGCGTGTCTCCAATTCAACATCCTCTAGCAGTCCAGGCAGATTGTTAGTTACAAATTATAAATAGGTTTCGCAGTTCAAGCGATCTGGTAGTTAAATGGGCTGATTAGGTGGCCGTTTAGTATGCCACACCATAGATTAACACCAAACTGTTATTGAAAAATTTGGCCCTCATGTCAAGTGTGGGTTTTCGATACTCCATGAATGGTAGTTAGACATTAAACCTCCTGTTGCGCTTAAAATGGGACTCTTTCAACCACATAATTTGTGAGAATAACATCTTGTTGTCCTCTTGTCTTCGTAATATATCTTCACAAAACTGCACTCTTCTGTCGTAATCCTCTGGTCGCAATTGTTGGATATGTCTGACGTGGTATGGATGATATCCAACTGCTTGGAGAGTGCGATGTACATATGATTTTGGGATGCTGGTACGGCGAACTCACCATTCTGACACTCATCGATGGGTCTCTTTCCAATTCTTAGACAACCGAATCTACCACATCCGGATTCCTCTTAGTGATTGTACAGCCAGATCTAGTCCCTGGTACGCGACTTTCCATGTAGGCATTATGAACTTAAGAATCATTCAGTGG
This sequence comes from Clitarchus hookeri, assembly GCA_002778355.1. Classification (NCBI taxonomy): domain Eukaryota; kingdom Metazoa; phylum Arthropoda; class Insecta; order Phasmatodea; family Phasmatidae; genus Clitarchus; species Clitarchus hookeri. Next base: position 2,195,964 of record NQII01000005.1, on the reverse strand, counting down.
TCAGGGAATCACTCGGGCTGAGGCCCAGCTCTATGTTCATGTTTCCTTTAGAGTCTTGCTGCATATAGAGCATTTCCCCTCGCATAACCATAAAAGTAATGCATTTCCAAGTAGTCACATGATAAAAATGCCATGGTTACTGACATGCAAATTAAATGCTGGTAGAAACTTGGTGCTTTACAGCCCCTAGTTATTACACTACACCAATTTGTTATACAATTCTCAGTTCAGTGCATCGTGCCACTTTTCCAGTCCTTGTATTAACACAAATTAATTTTTTGCGCACTTCAGCATCTGCTTCGGTTTGACACTACTTCCTGGGACACACTATATATGTATGTGTATATATGTATGTATATATGTGTGTATATATATATATGTTTATGTATGTATACAGCGTGAGGTACCAAAGGCAGGACACCTGAATAACACTCCCACTTTCAGTGGTAGAAGAAAATGTTTGACAATAGTTGCTTGGTCAAAGGTGCTAATAATGTGATAGTAATAATTTCCCCAAACGTGGAAGGGTAAAGAAGATGCAAACGTCAACTTTGTTAATTTTAATGGAATGATAACTTTTATTAACACCTCTCGACAATGCGTATAAAGATGTAATAAATACGTTGACATTTGCAAGTCATTTAAGATCGCTGACTGTCAATGACAAAGCAAACTGCTCTGCCGCAGGGAACAATGGGCTGACGTAGCGCTGCCCTATAGTGACTAGCCGGTGTTTGTTTAAACAAACGCCAGCCTCAGATTGGTGATTGGTGTCCTTGTGCATTGATACATACTGTAAAGCGATTCTGAGCAGACAATATCGCACATCAAATTTCATCTGGATGTATCGCTGAACAAGCTCATTTTATATGGCCTTTCATGTCTTTGGGAGTCATTGGTGGGTCTTTGTAGACCTGTTGCTTTAATGTTCCCCACATATAAGTCCATAGGCGTTAAGTCTAAGGAACGTGCATGCCATTTTGTGTTTGCATTTCAGCCGATCCAACGGCCACCGAAAGTTATGTTACGAACTGTTGTAATTCTCTGTGTAGGATGAGCGGGACATCCGTAATGTTGGTACCACTAGGATTGCCTTATGTCCAGTGGGATACCTTCCAATAATTGCAGCAGCACTTCTGTTAATTTTTGATGCTATTTAGTACCTCATCAATAAAATAAAGATCAATTAGGTGACTATGTACAACACTATACCACACATCTACAGACTATGGTCTCAGTTTATCCATGTCTCTCAACCAATGTGAGTTGTCAGCTGACCTGTAGTGCATATTGCGGAGGTTAATCTGCTCATGGTTTGTAAATGACACTTAATCTGTAAACAAAATCTTGGACAGGAATGTGACATAGGTTTTTAGTTTTCGTAGACACCATTGGGTGAACTGTACCCAATGTCGAAAGTCGTTTAATGTAGCTGTTGAAGTGAAATGTGGAAAGAATGAAACTATGTAATATTCACAGAATACTTCATTGACTGATCCCACTCACATTCTCGTTGCCTCATGCTGACATGGGGGTTGTGTGCTAATTAAGCTAAGATGTTAATTGCATTTCCCTCATCAGTGCTGTTTTTTGTCTCTGGCATCCTTTCATTTCCAAGCTTCCAGTTTTTTTTAATGTCTTTATTATGTTCGCAAAGACAGATCGTGCCAGTGTTGCACGATCAGGATATATCTCAGCATACAATTGCACTGCTGCTCTAATGCTGCGGTGACATTCGCCATAAATGAAAACCATATCAACGTTTTTGGCTCACGTGTACATTGTGCCAGTTCGAATGTCACGGCGAAGTTGTCTGATCACTACAACAGTACAGCACAGACTAATGGCCCATTGTTCCGTGCGGCAATGCAGTTTGCTTCGTCATTGACCTTCAGCAATCTTGAATGATGGGCAAATGTCATCGTATTTATTACATCTTCATACACACTGTCGAGGGGTGTTAATAAAAGTTATCATTCCATTAAAATTAATAAAGTTGACCTTTGTATCTTCTTTACCCTTCCACGTATGGGGAAATTATCACTATCACGTTATTAGCGCCTTTGACCAAGCAACTATTGTCAAACATTTTCTTCTACCACTGAAAGTGGGAGTGTTATTCAGGTGGCCTGCCTTAGGTGCCTCATCTTATATATGTATGTATATATGTGTATATGTATGTATTTATGTATATGAATGTATTTATGTATATATATGTATACATGTACATGTGTGCATGTGTGTGTATTTGTATAAGGGCTAATTCAGAAGACATGGCAACTATTGTTTATCTCTCGAAAATAACTCAACACATGAAATTTACTATGTACAGTTGAAAGTGTACGACATGTACGTTTTAAAGGTGATTCCACAGGGGGTATGGATGCAGGAATGTCTGGCAAGGAACAAAGACAAACATGGCTGCTTGAAATCACCATTTAATTGATATATTCTCGTACAAACTGTATACACTCATGTGAATGGGTACATATTGTATGTGTAAAAACTGTTTAACATCCTTAAAATATTTCTCAGAGGTTGTCCACAGTACGTTGCCAGCCACAATGCAGACGGGAAATACTATCTGCTGTATGAGATCCGTCAATGTGCGCCACCTCTCATAGAAATGCTGTGAAGATGTCTGCCTCATCGCTGGTAACGAACTATGGACAACCTCGTCCCATGACCTGTACGTGCATGGAATGGAAAAGATAAAGCAGCTGTTAATGCAACAGTCCACACTAAACTATGGTGAGCATCTAGTTCCGTAGCAAATGCTCGTGGACTTGTTGCAGGTTTATTCTCAATTCACAAACAACACTTCTTCCTCAAAGTTAGTTGTATGCACCACCTGTGGTTGTCCTGCATTAGGCCTGCTTACCATCAATGTGCCAGTGTCATTTAGTCAATCGTGAATGGCAGTAAATGCTTGGTAATGAAGACATCTTCGTCCAGGGTGAATTCTCACATGAGAAATGAGGAGTTGAACCATTATATTGAAACCGTGCAACCAGTGTTGAATATCGACAAATACATCGTCAAGGAGCTCAGGCAATGGGTTCTCCAGGAACTGCAGGTACAGATTACCATTGAAATGTAATGGTAACATGTACAGCCCAGTCAAATTATCCCCAACAATACCTGCCCACATGTTGACAGTGAATGTTTGTTGGTAGGAACGGATGAAGCTGGCATGAGGGTTTTCATCTGCTCACAGGTGTTGGTTGTGTAGATTGACTATTCCATCTCGGGTCAAAGATGCTTTGTCAGTGAACAACACAAACTGTGCAAAATGAGGTTCCATAGCTTATCTCTACAGGTACCATGACAAAAAACTGACAAGAGCAGTGGTTCAGTTGGAGTGCTTTCACCCCTTGCCAATGAAATGGTTGTAGCTGTTGTTCATGCAACACCTGCTTCTTATTAGTCATGTGGTTAACATGCATTTGCTGTGCAACCCCTAATGATCTTGTTGATTAATTGTTCTCTACCTGTTCCAAAACCTCCTCCTGAAACTCAGCTGTGCACACTATGCGCTGACAGCCAGTGTCAGGTCTTTTAAACTAGAAACAAACATTGCTACATAGATACTGGCAGTAGAATGAATGGATGTTAATATCCAGTGATCATGAGCACCCATTTTGACAAACTTACCTGCAACAAACTGGTTTTGCATGAGCAGCAATCAATTGCAACAAACATACAATGTTTTGGCATACACTGTCCAGGATATCGCTCTGAATAAAAATATGTAGCAGTTCTTGAATGATCATTGCATGCACCATAGATCATGTGTGTCAGTTAATTGAGGGTGTGTATACTGTTCCATTGCTCTGCTCTAAACAAATGATAAAGTACTGCATGATGTTACAACACAGACATTGCACTCGGTCATGGCGTGTTTAATGGAGTGCATAATATTAATGGTTATTTAACAAAAATATTTGTTATGGTCCCTTCCATTATCCCTCTAAGTTTGATTATTGAATTATGTTATACTTTATAAACTGCAAAAATTTACCAAACTGTAACTATTTGAAGATTTTCCTTTTAGGTGGTTGGGTTGGTCGATATGTCTGTCGGTCAATCGATTTAAGTGAGTGAAGAGATTTTGTTTGCTCTTAACATATAGGTCTTGAGAGCCGATAAGGGGGGAGTATGGATCAGTACTACAATGAAAGGGCTGGGGAAATGGGAGATGCCCAAGAAAACCCACTGACCAGCTGCATTTTCCGGCATGATTCCCACAAGTGGAAACCTGGAAGGAGGAGACCCCGCTGGGAGTCAATCCCTATTCGCCTTGGTGCCAAGCAAATAGTCCAATCATTACACCACAGTGGCTCTGTCGGTCAGTCAATCTATCTGTGTGTTCGTGTCTGTCTGTCTGTCTGTCTGTCTGTCTGTCTGTCTGTGTCGGTCAGTCAGTGTGTCTGTCGATCTGTGGCAATCTGTTGATCTTGTTGACAGGTCATTGTAGACAGAGCAACTTGCTCAAAGAAATGGTAATGGGGATAAAGTAGGCAATGGCCTGTATGAAGGAACCATCCCAAACTGGGGTGATTACTAGAAACCCTTGAAAACCAAAATTGTGGGTGGTTGGGTCAAAAATGGAATGTGGGTCCTCCCAAATGTGAGTCCAGTAGGTTACTGCTGCAGTGCACCACCTTACTTGGTTTTTCCTCGTTGATATCTTGGGTACTGGTACAATATTTTCTTATCCACCATTTTCAGAGTTTGGAAAGTTCTTCTGAGAAATTAACTAGTTCCAGTTCAAGTACTTCTAATACTTACAGAACAAGTTCCAGTGTATTTTTACGAAAAGGAACTAGTTCATGTTCCTATTCAGAGAATTAAATGTTTCTTCTATGCACCTCTCATATTTTCTGTATATATTTTAAATTGCTATTTAAATCATTGTCAAAGTTCAAATAACACGTAATGATAACAAAGTTAGTTAAATAATGCCTTTGTTATAACTACTCTTGCTGTAGAACATGCGAGTTCTTACCATTTTACATAAATAAAATTTTTGTACACCTTAGGTATGGCGCAGCAGACATTCATACGACATCTCAAGAAGAGATTGATAGTCAGCGAAAGGGCAAAAACAGATCTATCATCAACCTTCGGGGTCATTATATTACTTTTACAAACTTTAATTCATCTTTGGAAAATAGACTTAAAATGCAGTAATATTAATCTGCTACATGTACTGCCTCAAACTAAACAAAAAATTTATTGCTGCACTTAATGTCTTCACAAATTCCACAAACTGCACAGCACAACTGTTTTTTCCATTTTCTGAAACAAAAGAAAAGAATTAATTTTAGCCAGCATATGGCAAAAGTGTGCTTTATTTTCATTCCATTTTACACTAACAACATGCTATTTTCACAGAAAAAATAAAATAGCATGCTTGCAAATTGATATATCTCACAAACTGTAAATAAGCAACATCTGCCAAACTAACAGTAATGAATTTTTTGCTTACTCTGATTATGAATGTGGCTGTTGCTTCTTAACAAATTGTTATAAAAATAAATTAGTTATTTTAGTTCTTTTTTTTAAAATTTTATTGACAGGTTTTTTAATGTGTGAATATTGTTCCAATTCGCACAAACAATAAACATGTCAGGAATTTTTTCATCTTGAAAAAAAATGATGAAGTTCTGAATTTGTTCCAACCAAAAACGAATGAAATTACAGGAATAAGTTCATAGGAACTTGTTCTTTCCGAGCTCCTATTATTGTTGCATCTTATATAAGCTTACATATTAGATCTGTACAAAGTTGATATTATTAAAGTGTAATATTTATTTTAAATTACATTTATTCCTTTGGAGGTCTCTTTTCAAATTCATGTGGCAGTTCAGACATTGTGGTATGAGTGTGTTCACCATATCTTCCCAAGTCAAGAAAGTAGGTGAAAAATCATAAATTTTTTACTTTAATGCATGTGGAAAGTTGCACAAAAATATTATATGTTAAAAAAAGCACATTTCTTTATTTCAGCTGGAAAGTACTTGGTTTATATTTCTAAGCTATCCAAACAATGCTGGCATTTTTTAAAAAGCGTAATGTATAAATGTTCAAAATGTAGGTCTAGAACTATATTTTGGCTGACTTTTTAATCTTTTTAACAATATCTGTATTGATAATGGACCTTATAGTAGTTATTTTACAGAATTAAAAATTTTTTTTACAATATACTATAGTTAATTGGAATAAATATTAAAATGAATGAGTATCCATTCCAATGAAAAGACAGTAAACTCAAGCACACAACACTTATTCCACCCAATTTTCTTTGTATACATAATATGTACTGTGTTAATTAATTTAATTATTTAATACATTTCCTTAATTATTTATTAATATATTTGATTATTTATTAATTCATTTCTTAAAATATTTATTGAGGAATTTATTTAAACATATATTTATTTTGCTAACTATTGTTTATTTATCCAACTGTTGCTGTCTATTTAGCCAACTGTTGCTGTCTATTTAGCTATCTTTTTATTATAGTTATATGTTTATTACTTTCTGGCTAGACTTAATTTCAACAATTTGTCAGGATGTGGTAGACATTCAGTTTACAGAATAAGCATCTTATATAATTGAGTTTCAAATGTGTATGGAAAAATTACAAAGCTGTGATAAACAGATGTGACTTTTGAATAATTAATAGTCATAAAAATTGTTTACAATTAAAATGTATACATTTTTTATGTCCAAAACTTGCAATCACACACTGGACTAGAATAGCGGGTACTGAATTATGCTGATGCAATGGCCCTTTCATAAACATCACTCACCCAACTGACACAGGTTACAGTAGAAACCTAGATTTATCCCAACCCTGTAATTGGCCTAGGTAGGTTAGACAAACATAACATGTGTATACTTGAGTTCATCATTTTAAATATTTTACACAGGAATAAAAATAAATGCTTGACAACAACATGCAACAAGCATACAACATTCTGGCAACATGCCATGTTACAAATTTTGTCAACTTCCAATTTGTAATTGTTTCACCATCATATTTAAATAACAATTTTAACAAGTCTTTAAATTTTAAAATTATGTTTCAGTACTGAATTATTTGTGTTATAATAAATATGAAATATGCTGAAATTGAAAAGAAAAAATTTATAATTTTTTAACTACTGGTGCTGCCTTCAACAACCAAAAAAAAAGCAACAATCTCCATCCATTTCTCTTCTTCCATTGGAGATAAATAAAAAAGGTGACTAGAGCGAATCCACCAGTGCTACCTGAAAATGTAAATATTTCAAACCGAAAGATAAAATGTAAATAGTTCAAAAGGAAATGTTTACTTCACAAGTAATGTACCAAAACTCAGTTTAATAACATTTTACCTTTAAACTATTTCTTACGAGCCATTGCAAAACACATCACTGCTCTTACCATTTTTTAATTCATACTGTTACAAAATAACTACTATGAAGTTAAAATTCCATTCAATCAAAAATATAATATGTTGATGTTAATAACAGAACTAAATATTTGTGTTATACAAATTATTTTAAAAACAGGTGATTGTGTTACTCCTGGGGTGATTGTTCAAAGGTTTCTTTCAAAATGTGTGAAGGTACCATGAATGGACTGTAGTTTACAATAAAGGCAGCAAAGTTTTAAAATTCACCATTTCCAAATGATAGTTATATTAAAATTGTGCAGCTTATTTGAGTAGTGATAAGTAGGTCTACAAAGAGATGTTATTTTGGAGTTATCATGCATAATAGATTCATACTTAACAGTTTCAATGTTTTCTAAGTAAAATGAGTTTTCAACATTACTGGTATTAATGTTCACTAATAATGAATTTTTCATTATAATTTTACTACTTCCTCCATAAATTTATATTTTAAATTATTTACATGTGATAAACAAATTTGAGGGCATGTAGTGGCCAGAGATGTGCAAGTAGGCCTATTTTTCAGACTCATTTGGTTTGCATGAGATATGAACGAGTAAGCGTTGCCTGCAACGAGCTATTGGTCGAAAGACGAACCGTTCGTGAAATGACGGGCTACTCGCCAAACGACTATTCCAACAACCCCAATTCATTGACCTGTTGAAACAGACTGTGGCGCGTCGTAGGGCGAACCGTTCGTGGGCTGACAGGCGACTCGCCACGAAGAGTCCAATGAACCCCCAACTCATTGGCCCATTGGGGCAGCCTGCGACTTGTTTACTCGTCGTTACAGTTTATAACTTGTAGACTAGGCAGTTCAATCTGTGGCCACTGTGCACACACTGTTGAATAAATATCTGTGATTTACCTTTAATAAAGGGCGCTTTGTCATTTGGTGAGTTGTAAGTTTGGATGATGACTTTTGTCAATGTCTTAAAAGAAATTTGAGTAATGCAATTCCAAACATAATATTCTTGACCCAGTATACGCTGATGGAACACACATTATGACTTTATACTACTATCGTGGGGCAGCGGTGGCGTAGTGTCCAGGACGCTCGCCTCCCACCACAGCGATCCGGGTTCGATGCCCGGCGGGTTCACTCCCGGATTTTCGCATGTGGGAATCGTCCTGGACGATGCCGCTTGCCGTCGGGTTTTCTCGGGGTACTCCAGTTTCCCCCGCCCTTGCATTCCAGCACCGCTCCATTCTAGGGTCTAATTTCTGTCATGCCCGGGGATGACGGTCACCTACGGGTCCCAGCTGGAAAGACCGTCACTCGGAGGGTGTTGCCTTGCCCTGGGTGCACTCCCCACACTCCATTATTATTATTATTATTATTATTATTATTATTATTATTATTATACTACTATCATATAATTTTCGGGATTATGCTATGTTGTTTTCAACAGTCATCATAATTGCAAACGTAGCCAATGCGCATTCATAAACATGACTAAAAGACCTGCTGAGGTAGTTTGTTTGGTGCAACTAAATTAATTGTTTGAACAAAAAATGCAAACAAACTCTCGAGCTGTATTTTTGAACAAAGTCAATTAAATGAGTGGCCAAACATATATACTATATACAGTTGATTCAACAAACTATTTTGTTGACTGTCTAATTTCTGTTAACCCAAAAGAGGTTTTTTTTAATTCCAACATTTATTTTGTTATATGAACAATATTAATATTGTCGCTTCTCAGGTTTTGTTTACTCAACAGAAGTACTTTGTTGGGGAAACTAAATATATTTTGTTGCCCTGTACAAAGAAATATTTTGTTGGCCTTTCTCTCAGCGTGGATTAGGGTCTTCAACAAAATCTTTGGTTGCTGCAAATAGATTATTTGCTCAAAACATATCGCAACAAACTAAACATATTATTTTATTAATGAATTTTAAGGATATGTTTGCTTCCACTAAATATGTTTTACATGATTGAAACAAAAAAATCTTTTTGACACAAATAAAATTGTTTTAAATAAATTATTTGGGTTTGTAAACAAATTTCATTCATTCAAAGGAACTGTGACTTTTTTGTACCAACCAGATATCGTTTAGCTGAAACAATTACCATGCAAACAAATATATTTGGTATACTGAAACAATTTTTCTTCTCAGTATAAATTACGGAGTTAAATGTATTGCAAATAAACAAACATTGTAAATTTTTATTGAACTAAAATCATATTACACTTTTTCAATGTAAATAAAACAATTTGTACTTGTTTATTGAACAGAAAACATATTACACTTCTTCAATATAATTAAAAACCAATTGTGCTCTTGGTAGGGACAAAAATCCTGAGTCTTGTCATTTCCCTGTAACAAATGAGCATACTCTTAAGAACTTTCATATTATTTGTTTTGAAAGATATTTCTTCGTGTTAGCTGTTTCTTTTGTGGCTGCCTTGAATTATTTTGGTCTGGAGATCCAGTTGACGGTGATGGTAGAGGTGTTGGTTGAGATGATGTAGAAGTTTCTCCATCTTCGACACACTTTCTCATGTGTTTGTTTAGGTTTGTGGTGCCTGAACCTTCCTTCTGTAACTATATTGCATTACACTTTGTACATTGGATATAGTTCTTGTAACGTTAATTTTTTTCACCATGAACACTTTTAAATTTAGTCCACAATTTCTCATTTTACACCTTTTTTATAAAGTAGACAATACTCGCTGGACAATGTTCGCGAGCGGATGATATCTTTGTCCAGCATACCTTGCTGAAATGAATTTCTATAGCTTGGCGTTGCCATCATTTCCATGTAACGAGCAACCCAGAGGCAAAGTACAATCACTAAGAAGTTAAAACTTGAATGTCACTCAAACTATTGTTTATCCACTGTTCACGATATTGCTCAACTGAAACTGGACACTGAATCAAATGTACACAACTGATCACAGTCACTATCACTACTCAACACGAACTAATGTGGATAAGCGACTAGTCTAGTAGTGCTGCAGACCGAAGGCATTCAATTGACGAGTAGAATCGGTGGTCGGAGGTGTAGGACTTTGAAGAACCAGGCCGATGTTGACGAGAGAGATGTTAATCGTGCAGATCCAAATACAGACTGAATCATAGGCCTCAAAGGTCTTGCTTTTATACTATTGAATTGATGTCGTGGAACAGTCATAGCAAAGGCTCGCTAAGTTATTGATCTATATAGAAACGACATAGACAAGAATACAATGTTCTAGAAAATCCTGTGGAGAAAAAAGCCTTTGCCGCCACCGGAAATCGAACCCCAGAAGCTTGGAGGAAAGCTAACATTGATCTACTGAGCTACCGAGACAGTTAAGGATACATGATGGTGGAACGGAGCTAACTAGACTAGCGTCGTCATCACAAAGGTCACAATCGGAGTTTACTGATTGAAAGCGTGCAAAACCTCCTGGAAACCCTTTTTCAGTAAGCCTAAAAGTTGCTGAGCTCGACGTATTGATATTTTAACAGTACGTCGAGCTCAGCGATTTGTAGGCTTATCGAAAAAGTCTAATAAGGGCAAGGTTTCACAAAATCTAAATTCAGTTTCCCGGCTAAGAGAAGAGTGGAATGGCAATGAAAAGTCTAAACACCTGTCTCGAGCATGGATACTTTACTGGAAAACAAACAGCTAGGTTTTTCCTTCACGTAGCTGTTATAATTTAAACATTCTTTTTTGAAATAGGAAAATGAAAATCATATATATAAATCTGTTTGGCCACATAACTTTAATAAATGCGCTAAATACTTTCTTTTATTTTAATTGGTTTGAAACAGCCCGAAACTTTTCTAAAATAACCATACTTGTAATATAAATATTGGTTCAATTTCTTTTCAATACAAGCTTGTAAGAATTTGTTGCATTGCTTAAGAAACATACACGAAACCAACATTTTATGTTATGAAACACAAAGTAAAATAAAACATTGTTTTAATCCCAACTTGCCAAACCTTTCTGAAATAATTTAATATATCTATAAAACCATAATTGTAGTTAGTAATAGTTAGCGGTAGTGGCTCGTTCAATCTGTGTCTGACCCGGTCCATGTCTTTACGTGAGTCGCTTGTTCAGTCCGTCAGACTCGTTTGGTCTGCGCAGCCAGTGACTCATTGTGGATCCCTGCTGGTTCGTAGCAACTCGTTGGAAATGACTCGTGGATAAACCCCGTTGCTGTGAGAGTCCATTGCAAGTCCGATAACCCTACAATGGGTCGCTGTGAACAGCTTGTCAAATGATGAGTCGTTCGTCTTTTGCAAGTCCTTTGTTTTTGGCGAGTGTTTAATGGCTGCACAAGTCGCTCATTGCACAAAACAAATGAGTCTAAAAAAAAAAATGTTGACTCATACGTGGTGGCAGTTGTCAAAACAAATCATACATTAGTCATAATTCTGCCAGCGAGTGAGTGCAAGTGATATCTTTCATTGCAAGGAATACTTAGCTGAGTTTATTTTACAAAATATCAGAGATTGCTACAAATCAACAAAATGTAAAAATTTCCTTATTGTGAGCAATTTTTAAAAATTGTAAAAATATTTCACACATTGTTTTTCAATATTTCTCTAAGTATGTGAATTATCTCATTTCTGTTAGTGTGCTGGTTTATATTTGTACAGTATGTCCCAAAAGCAGTAAAATTCTAATTTTGAGTTGTTATGCAAAAAAATATGCGGTATAAATTTTATTAAGTGAAGAAACTGTAATTATTAGTAATGTCTGGAAGTTAAATAGTATTTGGTACAAACATAAAATAATGAATACACCTAATTATTCAGGTCTTTTTGGCATTGGGAGTGTAATAATTTGTTTACAGTTGTGTGAAAGTAATAACAAGACACACATCTACTACTTTTGTTGTTGAAATAACCTATTCATCATGGTAGATTTTGGTTTTCTCCATCGGTGCTATTGAGGTTTGTGAAATGTTTAGGCTATATCCGAATTGTCAGTTTATACTTCTTAAGTACTTAAATATGCTTACTTGCCTGTGTATGTGTACTTGTCCAGACTATTCGGTTAGGTCGTCACCTCTTCATGCTACTCATACATTCTAGTAGCAACAGTAATAACTACTGTCTACTGGCACAGCAAGTTTTGATTCTTAGCTGAAATTTCTTTAGTTATGTAAAAAACAAATGGCTTGTAATTCTGATTATGCATTAATATATTACAAAACAAAACCAATATGGAATTTCCCTTATGTACGCAAGTACGCCCAGTAAATCAGCAACATCATTTACTTACAAGTGGGGCCAAGTACGGACATGTGTGTATTTGGAGAGAATTTGGACACAACCAGACCATTTTTCTCTTTTACATGTGATGCTGTAGGCGTTTGTATGTTTAAGGCACACATATGCTCTTTATATTGCATTGTAATACTTGCACACTGCACGTTATGAAAAATTCTCCTGTGTACCTTATATTCCCATATCAATAACTTTAACAACACATCTTCCGATAACATTAACAAATGCCATTTTAAGTTTAAACATCTCATTCTATACTATTAAATATTGCTCCAACGGGCAATCGATTCAGCACAAACTATCACGATTGATTGCTCAAACCAACTATGCTTTTACTACTCGCACATGAGGGAGGGAAATACAGACCAGCAGCATGCCATGCCACAAATTTTACCAACTTCAAAGTCCTAACCATTTCACCATCACGTCTGAAAATATATTTCTGTAAGTCTTTAAGCATTAACACTAAGGGCAGTCATGTAATAATCAGCTGGCCCAAGGAGTGGCTTATTTATTTACAGATGATAGCGAAGAAATTTGGAACTCTAATATTTATTCTGATGGATTTAATAGTAATTTTTGGCAATATATATTTAATCTCAGGTATGTTTGTTATTTTCAGTTCATATGTCTGTACAGCCAATTTACTATGATTTGTATCATTTGCATTTCGTTAAAGTTTATCGCTATTTTCTTTGTTTTTTGGATAGATGTTATCTCTATAGTCCAGTCACATCCACTGGCATGGAAGCTGTGAACTAATTGAATCAGGGTTTTGAAGCCCAGGTTTTCAAATTGATCATGGCAGGTTCTGTAGCTATTTTGTAGTGTAGTATGACGTAGTTTAAGCTCCCATTAAAAGGGAATTATTTATGGTAATTTTTGTGCCCTATCGTTGCAACTTGCTATATAAAGTTAGCATGGTATGTGACTGCAGACTAAGTCAATTTTTCATTTACTTAGAGGAAAATAGACAGCAGAAATTTCTCATAGGTCGTTCACAGTAAAGTTAGCACTTTTCAAAGCCCTGCTTTATCTACTTTTCTCCTCATTTTGTATCCTTCTGCTACTAGTAAAATTTACATTTTGATGACTCTAATTACTATATTCATGCATCAGTCACATGAAAATGTTAAATTGTTGGGAACCTGAATATGGTAGCATCATACCAATTCATACTCTGTCAGTAAAAAAATTGATTTACCAAAATTTAAATGTTACACCCACAATACAAAGTCAATATTTCAAACAACTGTATTGTACTTAATTTGCTACCAACTTTATAGGGAGTCTGCATGCCAGTGTGTTCAGTGTTTTGTATTGAGTTAATGGGCAGTGATTTTTTTTTTTATAGATTTATTTCAAAAGTTTTTACTTTATCATGAACAGTCTGTTTAAACTGCATGCCTGAACTGTGGCATTTAATTGCCTTACATATGTGTATGGTTCCATTATGTGTTGGCCACATAACACATGTACTTCAGCGAAGTCAAGTGATACTGTAATTTTACCGTGTTCACACTTATTTCTATGAGGTTGTATTTATTGTTTCATTAAAGGTGTACTTTATTTTTTCTTGATTACGCATTATTACACTTCACTAGCAGTTGCAGTTATAGATTCATTGCAACACTTTGTACCGGATTTTGCCTTCATTAGACAATAAAAATTTTTTTTATATTTATTAAATAACAATGAAATCTGTTTTTACTAGTTTTAACAGCAAATACAAATATTTGAGTAAGAAAAATTAATAAATGGCATACCAGAAATTAGTTTAATAACATTTTACAAGTAAACAATTTCTAACTAACTGTTGCCAATACCGTACTTATCTCACTGTTTTAATTCATATTGTTTATAAAATAAATATTATATTTTATACTCAATATACAATTCATTTAATAAAAATTATAATACTTTAATATTAACAACATTATTCAATGTTCCTGGTATATAATTAAAGAAACAGGCAAAAATGTTCTACATAGGGTAACTTTAATTTTTTTTCTCCAAAATGTGTGAAGATACTGTAATGGACTATACTAACGATTTTATGACAAACACTGAAATTGGCTTTGATTCAGTGAAAAATATTTAAAAATTATGTATTAAATGGATAACAAATGTTGTACTTTGGCCAAGAATAAAAATTTTCATTATTTTTTTACAGCACTACAAGAAATAGATACAGTGAAACGAAATTATGTGAAACTCTTGGATGCTTATGGATGCCTTGGTGTGCTACAGTTAATAGTTGGTGAGTTTTATATATATATATTTGTATATTTGGTTTGTATATAGTAGTTAATAAATTTCATTTTTCAGTTGATATAAGAGGATGATTCTGGCTCACCTAAGTGGACTGGCTGTTCTAGAGTTTTCTTGCAACATACTTATTTCACATATCTGCTGTAAATTGACATTCTCAATTAAAGAGCACAGTAATTATTTCTATAACATTTAATTATATTCCTAAAAATTGTCTCATTATAGAAAACTACATTGTAGAAGTTAATTTTTTTTTCATAAAAATAATATTAAATCTAGATGTTAGTTCCCAGTTGCCCTAAAATGCTAATTCTTTTTGTCACGTGTGTGCATTTTATGGAAACATTTTGAAAGCGTTGTTACAAATAAAGGAACAAACAATATAATATATATAATTTTCTTTCTTAGTTCTCATTGATGCAAAAACATGGTAGCAGAATTTTTTTGCTAGGCCCACATACAGTGGAATCATGCTATAACACCTGATGGTGAGATAAATTGTTACTACAGCAAATTTTTGTCAAATGAGAAATTTAGTGTAACAACATTTCATGCAGCATTATTGTTTTCATTCAAGGGCACCCTGAGTTTTCTAAATGCAGTTACGTGATCGGAAGCTGACATTTAGACTGTGAAGTACATGTAGTAGATCTGACAGTGGCATTTCCACATAAAGATGATTAAAACTGTATAATAAGCGATAATCACAGATAATTGAGAAAAATATTTTTTTGTCATCCCTAATCTGTAAACATACTGTAACAAAAACTGAAAGAAAAAAAAACTGCTACCTGAACCATGTGAATGATTCAGCTTCTAATCTGATTTCATTATGTAATTGCAAACACTTTTATTTCCTAGAACTGCAGCCTTTATTTGTCCTAATTTTTAACGTAAATAATGTCAATGGCTGAACGATATAAATAAATTAATTTTCTAGAGCGTTAAAATCCTTTTGCTCTTTCAGTGGCCATTATCTCAGAGACTGAGAATTTTACTATCTCTTGTATTTTAGCTGCTCAAGTGATAATACTTTTCACCACCACCTTTTTATTTCCATGAATGTTGGTCTACGTGGCAGTGGGACAATAGCCAATCAATTTCAAAAGGGGAGTTAAAAGGCAGGTAACATATATATTGAAGATGAGCAAATGGCATCATAACCCATACTCATTATAGTGCAGTTCTGCTATACCTAGATTTGCTTACATACATTTGCTTAGAACCAGTGTGTGTTACATAAATGGTTGTGTGAAATTTCCACAAACATGAAATTATCCTGTGATTTCACAGTTTCTTTTACAGTATTTACTCTTGGCTCATTCTACAGTTCAAAATGGTGTTTATTGTGCATGGCTGCAGAAGTGCTAATGATGTGAATTCTGAAATGCACTTTGATCATAGATGGTTTAGTAATCAAGAAGCTTGGAAGATGCATGGAAAAGTTATGTGCCATATTTATTGTAAAAGTTTGTTTGGAAAGGTATAATACACAATAAAACACTGTTAATAAAACATTGTAAATAACACACAGAAAAGTTGTGTGAACAATAATGAACCGAAACATCATTGTAGGCTGAGGCCGTAACTTGTTGATCTGGTTAACCAGGATATGATGTCAAACACCACATTAAGCCTGGTCCTGATGATTAACAGGCTGCAGCTGCTCTTGCTCTGATATCAGTGGCTCACACAATCCTGGTACAAAGTATTTTGGCAGGCACTGACTGGCTCATTTTGTTGTCAGTTGGTACCCCTGATGTTACCTGGCTTGAGTCACCCACGTAGTCTTGTTGGGGTGGAGTATGCATGACATGCTGTTGTTCCACATTGTAAGGTACTGCCCCCTGCTCACATTTGGTTTGCCCTCCTGAGTCACTGCAGGGTGTCAGTTTACAGGGGCGCTGTTGGTGCTGGTGATATCTTTGTATAGTGGGTGAGTCTTCAGTCAGCTACTCTACATGGACAGTGAAGGATGCATCCACGAGGGAGATATCTGCCTCTAGACCCCTCATGTAGGTGATGGCACAACATCTGGCAGGTCATAGGGTTCCTCCACTTCCTCCGCCATCTGCGTTGGCACTACCTCTGTGTGGCTGTCTGCCCTCAGTCTGGTCTCTCCTTCAGCTGGTACTTTGGTTGTCAGGATGCCAAACAGTTTCTGGCAAGTGGGCTGATAGTTACCCATGGTGGCAGGAAATCCTACGAAGGGTGACCCAGCTGTAGAGTCCTCTGCAAAGCTGCCAAGTCTCCCCCTTTAGGTTGGAGCCTCTAAATTTTTTGTTTATTCTCCTGCCCTCTCACTTTGTAACTTTTTCTCCCGCTTTTCGTGATACCCCATTTTCTGTTAGTAGGAAACAAAAGACAACATACTGTTACCAAAATTTGAAATAGTTTTCCCGGCATAAGTACAGAAACTAAAATTGTAAACATCTGCAAATTACTTCCATTGGGTTATGAAGCAATATTGCAAACACAACTGCCAAACCACTGAATGTAAACGTTGATGTTGCCAAACGTACGGGAATTCTTGTATATATATGTGAGAGAATTTAAGGTCTGCGTACACTGTACGATGGAACACTGCATCTTGTGCGCTTCTGTACAAGACATTTTGGAACTGATAATAATGCATGACTAAAAGAAGAGAATATGTCCGTAAGTAACGCTTCTTACTTGACTGCAAAAGTCATTCCACCCATCCCCTACAACACAAAATTACACAGTGGAACTGAATACTACCGACAAACTTAGGCAGGTGATTCCTCATAAAAAAATATGTCAAAAATATATACACAACCTATACTCTAAGTCTATGCTGAGGGAGTGTAACTACTCTTGATAGTGCAGTTGAAGCAGATGGTTTGTTACTAGTATACAGCCAGAATTATTGATTGAGTTTCTGGATACTGTATTATTAAACGACAAACTACGAAGAATAAAAATATGGGCTCCAATATCAGCCCCTATCCATGAAAAGGGAGGAGTTGAAACCACATTTGTACAAATAAAGATGTAATTACAGTCAACTCCCAATTTTCCGGTGTAATGACTGTTTAAAGGTTCACGGATAGCAAATTTCACAGTTAAAGCGATGGGGAAAAAAATGTTTACTTAAGGCCTACGTACTGTACACGTAGGTTATTTAAACAAATAATATAGTCATACAAGAATTAAATTTTTTGGCAGCCAATTTGTGGCAACGTCATAAATAGTATTAGCATTCATCACATACACAAAATTCTGTATCAGCTGATGCAAGAACGATTATAATAAAATTTCACGTTTGCTATTTTGACAGCCTACATTAGCACAACAGACTTCGGAGAAATATGTGGGCAGGAAGATCGTAGACAAAATGTCTACATATTTTATTTTATATAGTTACAAAACAGTTGTTGTTAGTTTAACAAATTAAACTTTGTTCTAAAATAATGTGTAATTGTTTAAGTGAAATGGAACATAGTATGCAATAGTTTAGCTTTGTTTATGTCTTCTTCATAGGCTGTAGATAGTGCTTGCTGCTAATGTTGCCACGTGCAAGCTTCATATTAATTGAATAGGCCGGACATCTATCACAGAGTATTTTTAAAATATTTATACATTAATAATACGTAAAATATTTCAAATCCGAGTTGTTTTGAGCCCACTCGAGATGAACAATTTACTTTCTTTTAAAAGGACGTGCTAGATACACTTATACGAAACAGCAGCAAAACAGGTGACCATGCTGCCATCTGTCAGCCATTACGCGCGGCTCACTTAGGAAACCACGCCCCCATGATATAACACGTTTTTCATGTCTAAAGTGCAAATATGCAAACAAATTATTAGAGTTTTAAATTTTCCGTGAGCTCTACAAATATTTTAACGTAACATATTTCCTTGTGAAGCAATTCTGCTTGCTAATAATTTGGATTCAGCCTGCAATCGCCAAACCTTCCTAAGGCTGGCTGGCAAATTTTTTTTTTGTGTTCACTCCCTTCCCACTACAGCAGAAAGCGAAAATAAATGTTATTTATTTATTAATACCACGTGAGGCGTGTGTTTGCGTAGGAGTCATTCTTGTATGCAAATAATATTTATGCTAATGTGATATTTTGTCATACAGTCATACTTGGTGCCACGATTAATTTATAAATAGCCTCTGCATGTAAGAACGACTGTAAACTACAAGATCTCGCCTTTTTGACGAGCAGGCGCCACTTTTAATCGTGAAATACTTTATTATTATGAATGAAAATGTGCTATCTGACAATTTCCTTGATTTCCTATCACTTCCAAGTTTTACATATATTCACTGTTAAAAATGTGTGTAAGTATAATACCCGAACAAATCAGTACTGCATCACTTGACTGCAGCCGCCAGGTAATTAACAGCTTACGTGTGGGTTATTAATAGCAGTGGCGCACGACTGGCGGCAGCTGTTCAATATTTGACTTTGAACTGGTGGCTCCATGGTTAAGCCGCAACCCGATTAAGCCACCCCAGGTAAATCACGAGTTGACTGTATCACTTCGTTTGTTGTTTTCTGTGGATTTGCAATCTACCATATATGGTGAACAAACATTCCGTCTTGTGTTTTTAAGCAGAATGCAGTAGTTTTCGAGAAATTAATTCATGACAATGAAGGTTACGTGGGGTGGAGATGGAGCAATGGCAAAATTACATGGTGGTGAAATGAGTGTGCCCCAAAAAAAACCCCACTGGCCAATGGTAATGTTTGCCACATTTCCCAGATACGAATATTTGTGTCGACCCTGCTGGNGGGGGGGGGGGGGTGAGCAGTCTGGCCGCTGCATTACCACAGATTCTATTTGTGTATCAGCGATAGTTTGTTGTGGTAGGTATGGATAACACCTGAAACATGGCTTGTTCCAACTTTACATGGTGTCAATGTGTTGCTATGTGCCAGACGTTGATATCATTGTTAGAACAATATGAATTAATTTCTCAAATGGCAGCATTCAGCTTAAAAACACAAGACTGAATTTTTGTTCACCTTGTATGGTAAATTACAAATCCACAGGAAACAACAAATACAGTGAAAGTTACATTTTTAATTGCACAAATGTCCTGCCAACCCCTCACTTTTCATGGATGGGGTTGATATTAGAGCCCATATTTTTGTGCTGTGTACTTAATTTATAATACAGTATCCAGAAACTCGGATATTTATTGTTCATTCTGGCTGTGTTACAATCAAAGATCTGCTTCAACTACACTTTCAAGGGCAGTTGTCACCCATTCGGATTAGACTATATGTGTGTGTGTGTGTGTATATGTATATATATATATATATATATATAAATATATATATATATATATTTCGTGTACATATTTTTAGACCTATTTTTTGATGAGGAATCACCTGCCGAAGTTTGTCGGTAGAGTTCAGTTCCACCGTGTATAAACTACTAATAGAATTAAAAGATATTTCAATATTTTTTTTTTTTTAAATACATAGTGCAAGAGATTTTTAATGTGTGGTACAAGAATTTTTTTTGCCTCTGTTTCAGAATTAAATACTATATTCTTGGCAATGCTGAGTCCTGCTCCTGCGATGTGCTTTATTTATTCTTTGGTATACTGTATGGTGACAGTTTTGCACACTATATGTTTGTTTGCATTGGTGCTGAAATGTTAAAATACGTTTGATATGTTTTCTGATGGTCCAAAAGTGGACACAAACAATAAGAGGTATTTCGTAGAAACAGAATTAGTTTGTGAATCCATTTTTTCGATGATGTTTTTATTTCTATGTGCGTCATAGGTTAGAGCAGGAGTCGCCAAATAGCGGACAGCGGTCCGGATCCGGACCGCCAACTCATATTGTGCGAACCTTAAGTAAACGGTACAATATATAACATATTATAAATTACCTAGTATTATTGAGTACGTAATTTAATTTAGCCCGCGCTTTGTCTTTGCTGCAGTCGACTCGACAACGGACGATGCGAGGAGACGCAGTTGGCGGAGTGCGAGCAAGATTGTCAGTCAGCGCATTGGGGAAGCGCACGGTGCGAGGGCAGGGGTAACCACGCGCACACAGGCAGGGCAGTGTTTTGTTGTACTTTTGAGTGACGGACGCCAACTCCATGCGCGCTTACGTTTACTTGCCTACACTAAGAGCTAAGTACCTGCCTACATTTGTGAGTTTTTTTTAATTGGACCCGAAAAAAAGAAAGGTGGAGGTCGAAAATAGACAGTTTTGGCCAGAATGGACCAATTTATATTGTTTTACACTGCCAAATTGTGCTGAAGCAGTACCAATGTGCTTGATTTGTCAACAAACAGTGGCGTTAATTAAAAGCTTGAATATAAAACTACATTATGAGACCAAACACAAATCATTTGCCAAAAATTTTCCACTGGAAGTAACCTGCGTAAATCTAAAATTGCAAGTTTATCGTCAAGTTACACATCTTCGACCCAGATCATGAGTCGTTCAATGACTGAGCAGGAGCAATGCGGTGAGGCTTCTTTACGTATTTCTTGGACTCTGGCTAAGCACATGAAACCATTTACCGATGCAGACATAGTTAAGGAATGCATGCTCAAGGCATGCAATGTTTTGTTTCAGAAAAGAAAAGATGTTGTTGAAACTATTCGACGGATTTCGCTATCTTCGTCTACTAACACAAGAAATACTCACATTTTGGCGGAAGAAAATTATTGTGATGTGAAATGGCAGTTAAAGAATGCAGATTATTATGCCTTGGATACGGATAAATCATGCGACATTACTGATAAAGTACAACTGATTGTTTTTGTACGTTACCTGGACAAAATAAAAGAAACTTTTGTTGAGGAGTTATTGGTTATTTTGCCGTTATTAGAAAGAACCTGAGGAGAAGACATGTTCAAGGCGGTAATGGATTATTTCGATAAAGATGATTTACACTTGAAAAAGCTATTATCAGTAACCACCGACGGTGCGCCAGCGATGGTTGGGACCAAAAAAGGACTGGTTCACCTTGTCACATGCAGGTTTAGGGATTAGGGAACGCCGTTGGCTCACATCCATCCCCCCCTCACACCACCACCGCCTCGCGCACTTCGCTAGGCGCCTTCCAGACGGCACGTGGTACCACAGGCAGGTGGAAAATTCCGGTACACGTGGAGCTGAAGTGTAGGCCTTCCCCCTTCACCCCCTTCACCCCGGACACCTCTCGCCCACCGCGAGATCTGTGGAGTGCAGGGCTTTTTCGAGTTATCAGCAAATTATCACGTGTAGTTCGCCTGAACGCAGAAAATACGCACCACGGAAGTTTAGCTGACGATAGTAAACTACGGGTGAGTTACCCCTCCCACCCCCGCCTAAAACTTCAGAAATCAGGACACGTGTGGTGGAAGGCTTTGTTCGGCGTTCTTCCACTTCACCCCCTCACCCCCTTCCCACCCCCACAAGGCGCCACGTGCCGACAATTAAGACTGAGGGCTTGCAAGCATAAAAACCCCTTTTCGAGAGTAGGAAGGGGTCAGTCATATCGGGGCAGTCAGAGGCTGCGGTACTCCGTGCCGGGAGAATCAGTTACGATAGTAAAGTCAACCAGTCAGTAGAAGATCGCCGAGCAGAGAGTCAGGTCAGGGGTTCGGACCCCTGACCACGTCAGTACGTCAGCAGAAACTGTGGCCTTGCCAAGGCCTACCCATCGCCGGAGATCACCCACCACAGCTGACAACACCCGCAACAAGAGTTAAGTATGACAATCACCGTCACGAGAAGCCCACTCAACCACGAATTCGCCCAGTAAATCCGAGTAACCAAACTATCACAGTACCGCACCTCTCAAGGGTTGATGTTGTGTATTTGTGAATATATACGAGATAATATATTCGTACTTCAAAATACAACAGTAATAGTCTACCTCATTACAATACCCACAACCTCCACGCACTTTATAGTCGGTGCCTGGGGGACATTAACTCTGACCATATAAGCCACCATGTCTTCAACAGTGTACCAAAGCGAGATGAGTTAACCTATTGAGTACCAATGCAAAACAAATGAAAATTTGATTTCCTACCACTGCATCATACATCAAACTGTGCTTTGCTGCAAACTTAATCCTAATCTCGAGAGTATTACGCAAGACGTGATTAAAATAGTGCATTTTCTTCGTGCAAAATAATCACTGAAACATCGAGAATTAAAATAATTTCTTGATGAGGTTGATGCACAATATGACGATCTACTGTTGCATAATAATGTAAGGTGGTTAAGCAAAGGCTGCGTTTTGCAAAGATTCTTCAGCATTTTAGAAGACTTGAAGACGTTTCTCTTCAATATTGATCAGACTTCAGCAAACACCTACTTAAGTTTTCTAAGCGAAAAAAAAAATGTAGCTTCCATCGCTTTCTTAGCGGATATTTTTTAACACATCAATGGCTTGTACCTTAAACTTCAAGCAAAGGAAAGCTTGTATGGGAGCTTCTGTCAGAAGTAAGAAGCTTTTCGCGAAAACTCGATCTTTTTAATAACGATCTCGATAATGAACATCTGCACTTTTCGAATTTAAAAAAATTGTCAACAGTGACGACGAGATTGACGTCGGCCAATAAAATACGTTCATGAAGGATCTTAAATCAGAATTTGAAAACAGATTCGCAGATTTTAAGAAAATTGAGAATTTCATCGAAATCCTCAGCAACATTTACTCTCTGCAGCCTGAGGATGAATGGAGCACTGAAGCTGCAAATGTTTTCAGGAGTAATAAAGCTACTCTC
The DNA here is from genome assembly GCA_002778355.1 of Clitarchus hookeri. Taxonomy (NCBI): domain Eukaryota; kingdom Metazoa; phylum Arthropoda; class Insecta; order Phasmatodea; family Phasmatidae; genus Clitarchus; species Clitarchus hookeri. Next base: position 2,172,283 of record NQII01000005.1, on the reverse strand, counting down.
CAGATGGAAATGGTCGATTTCCAAGAAAATACTGTTTTAAAGCCTAAAAAATACGGAAGTTTCTTGCCAAGAGTTTTTGATAAAATTTGTGTGTGGTAATACATACCCAAAACTAAAAAAATTAGCTTTGAAACTTTGTACTGTGTTTGGGTCAACATATATTTGTGAAGCAACATTTTCCATGATGAACTTAATTAAAAATAAATTACGATCTCGACTTACCGATGAACATCTCCAGGATTTAATGGCCATAGCTTGCACCAACTTTACTCCAAACTTCAGACAGATAGTGCAAAGTAGAAAGTGTAATTTTTCACATTAATATTAATTACTAACATTGTTACTTTTGTTCATTACATTTGTTTATTATTCAATAAAATAATATTCAGGATTATCTTTGTTTTATTTCCTTATTATAATTATATATATATATATATATATGTTACAACAAAGTAAATACACGTGATGATGTATGGGGGGGAGGGGTGTACCAAACAGACCGCGACAGNGACAGTCAAATAATTTTAGAAAACGGACACCACACGAAACTAATTGCTGATCCCTGGGTTAGTGTGTCAATTTTAAAGCAACAAAGTATTTGTGCATGTTCAAGAAAACATTTAGTGATGAATTCTCGTGTGTTCTTCCTTCGAGGAAAGGCAAACATTTCACATATTATTTGTTTTTCTCTGCGATTTTATTTGCATGGAGGCAGTGGGGACGTAGTGAAGCATATTCAAACAAGAAACTCTGACAGGGCCCGTTGTATCGAAAACAACAAAAACCCTTTTTGCTCGTAAGTCATCAGTTGCTCCAACCATGCTGAGCTACTCTTCAAAAAAATGTTTATGGGCAGTGAATTAGCCCAGAAATACGGTCGTGCTCGTACAAAGATGTTGGCAATAGTGAGTGAAATAGCAATGGCCGGTGAAAACTCTCCAATGAAGTCCTTTTTCACTGTCTACAGATGGTTTAAATGATAGTGACTCAGAATTGTACCCTCTGGTTGTTATATATTTTGACTTTGTAACTTTGAAGGTTGCGAGTTCTATAATTTCTGTACCTACCTTGTTGGGAGATGCTACTGGTGTAAATATTACAGCAATGATTTTGAACCCTGTTATGATGGGTGCTAAAAATTATGTAGTTGCACACTTGAAGAAAGTGATTCAAAATTTGCTGCTTATTGGCTACCCCTGTCATCTCATTAGTCCAACAGGAAAAACATCAGCATGCTTATCATGCAGAATTGATGAGGTGTTAATAGACATCTATTACTTTGTGGGAAAAAGTGCCAAGAGGAAGGAGGAATTGAAAGATTTCCAACTGCTTCATGGCAGAAGTTAAGTTTGAAATATATCTGTACACTCTGGCTATCACTGGGAAAATATTTGGCCAGAATGCTAGAACAGTGGGACCCCTTAGTCAGTTTTTTCAACATGGAAATCAAGGGTTTGCAGCAGAATAAAATCCGTACACTTGACATCTACCATATTCCAAAGTTGTCCAAACAGTCATGTTCAGATAATGTTTCTGGTCCTAGCAAAATGTCTGTCTGTCAGACTCAGTAAAACAAAGTTCTGGTGTGAAATGAAGTAGTGATTCTTTCGAACCTGTTTGCAAAAATTCAGAAGACCACCGGTAAATAAGATAGTTAATCCAGTTTGCATAAAGAGGAATGATAGTTCACATTTTAACCTGTAAATTGAATAAAGGTTTTTGTTTATTTATACAGAATGTTTTGCCTAGGTTTTAAAAGGCAAAAATTACAAACACCACAAGTATGCCGAAGTGGCACAAATACACAAAGTGAGTAAGTCATCATTTTCAAGTAAAAATTTTTTGTTGAGAAATTCCATTTACTGTTGATCAGGAATTTGACAGTACTTTAGATGATTTACAGTCACAATTTTGTGATTTACAGTCTGATTGTGTTGAAGAGGCTGTTCAGAAGGAAGATGGAATTGATGTCTAGTGGAGCTTAGTGGGCAAGATAAAAAGTGCAAATGGCAACTTTAAGTATCAGAAATTACTGCAAGTTATACCACGTATTTTGACAATCCCTCGTATTAATGATGAATGTGAAAGGATATTTAGTCAGTTAATGAATACCAGGACTTAATTCAGGTCGTCTGTTTCTGATAGATGTATTGGAATAAATAATACTGGCAAAATCTTACCAGCAAGGATACTGCTATCAGCAAAAAGTAGATTCATTTTTGAAAAAATCAAAATCTGCTGCTTTTAAAAGCCAAAAGAAAAGTGAATCACCGCGAATACCATGCATTACTTAGTGAAGAATTAATGTGCATTTGGTTAGGAAATTAGGTGTAGTCAGTCATTATTTGGCCCTGTTGCCACGTTGTCAGACATTCATGCGTGTTTTGATTCACATTCATTATTTTTTTATTTAATTTTTACATTTGATATTGTACAAAAAAATTTTAAAGCACACAGTAACGACCAGTAAATCAGTGTGTTCGTCATTTGCCATCCTAAACAAAATAAGTGCAGTAAAATACCACTATAAAAAACTCAAGACACCCACCAGGTAAATAGTAGGTGAACAATGGCTACTTTTTTATGGTATGAAATGACAAATTAAAGTAAATGATTTATTGTTTCCTGACATGTGTTTATGCAGCATTGCAATAGTTACAAGTTTTGCCTACATTTTGTGAGATAATTTAATTCTCATTTGTAATGAACAAATACACAAATTACATTAGGTATTATAAAAATTGTTATTCATTAAATTTTGAAAACTTTTTTTAAAACACATGTACAGTCAACTCCTGATGTACCGGGGGTGGCTTAATCGGGTTGCATCTTAACCGTGGAGCCACAAGTTCAAAGTCAAATATTGAACAGCTGCCGCCAGTCTTGTACCGCTACTATTAAGGGGTTATACGCAGTCAGGATTAAAAAAAAAATTTTATTTCATTTTTGTAATGTACACATATTTAAGTATATACACAGAAAATTTCATGTAAATACGATAAATATTCTTGAAGTTACACGCATATTTGTAAAGATGTCTCGGAGTGTTTAAAAGTATAGGTGGAGCCTAGGCCCAAGCAGCAACTGCTTACCTGGAACGCTGCTCCTTCCATGACCCTTTCTATTATATTCATATGTACCTGGAGTGACAATTTAATAGTCCTTTTTATACCTGGGAGCTATGATTTTCTGTGAAAATGAAGTGTAGTAGAGAAAAGAGAACATCTTCCAAGATGCAAAAGTCAAGACCAAAAAAGAGAACAAATTTTTTAAAATCCAAAAACAGCTAAGACAGATGAAAGTAGTTTTAGTGCTTCTGCGAAAAAATTAAAAATGCATCAGGAGATTGTAGTTCTGCGTGATTCATCTATTGAATATCAAATTTTGAACTTTATTACAGTGTTTGCAGCAATTTCTGAATATGTGAAGTGTAAAGCATGTGACAGAGGTGTGAAGTTTGAAACTGCTTCTCAATGAGGACTTGGTTTTAGAATTGTTTTGTTGTGTGATCATTGTGAAACTCGTACCATAAATTCTAGTCCATTTGTCGGGCATTCTTATGCGATAAATAGACATTTCTTATTTTTCATGAGAGTTCTCGGATTAGGATTGAAAGGCGCAGCAAAATTCTGTGGATTAATGGACATGCCAGCTTTTATAATGCAGAATACTTATGATATGATTATCAGTAATATACATTCCTGTGTGCAAACAGCCACCGAGAAACTTTTCCAACAAGCTTGTACTAAACAGAAAAATTTGACTTCTGAACACCAATGCAATGCAAATAGTACAGAATTAACAGTATCTGGAGATGGAACATGGAAAAAGCGAGGATATACTTCCTTATATGGCGTGACATCATTGATCGAATATTATTCCGGGAAAATCCTTGATATTTTTGTGAAAAGTTCCTACTGCAAATAGTGTGAAATTTGGAATAAAAAATGAACACTGAAGAGTATAATGATTGGTATCAAGATCATCAAGATATTTGCTGTGCAAATCATACAGGTTCTTCTGGAAAAATGGAAGTCGATTCAGTCATCAGAATATTTAAGCGTTCAATGAAAAAATTTGGAGTGCAGTACAAAAATTAAATTGGAGACGGTGACTCCAAAACGTACTCAGGGATTTTGAAAGCTGCACCTTACGATGATAAAGAAGGTATCAAGAAAGAATGTATTAGGCACGTACAGAAGAGAATGGGCATGCGACTCAGAGATTGTGTGAAAAAAAAAATGTGGAAACCGTTGAAAAAAGTGGGGAAAAAATAAATAAAAAAACTCTTGGTGGAAAAGGCAAGTTTACTGGTAAAATGATTGATGAATTGACAGTTTACTATGCCTTAGCAATTAGAAGAAATTGTGATTCCGTAGAGAATATGCATAATGCAATATGGGCTACATATTATCATTATTGCTCAACAGACGAAAATCCTCAACACGTGAAGTGCCCGATTGGACCGGAATCATGGTGCTGTTGGCAGCGAGCACTAGCTGCGAATGAATTACCTGCTTTTCAACATGATTATCAGCCATTACCACAGGATGTTGCTGAGGCTTTGCATCTGATATATACAGATCTCAATAATGAAAAATTATTAGAAAGATGTGTTGGTGGTTTCACACAAAACAACATTGAAAGCTACAATCAACTGATATGGAAAATCACTCTGAAAAACATTCCGTGTGGCTCAAAAATTGTGGAAATGGCTGCAAACATCTCTGCCGGCGTATTCAATGAAGGTACATCACCACTTTTGTATTATATAAGTGAAATGGGACTTTCACTTGGGCCCAATGCGCATTTATATGCTGAAAAGGAAGATGCAGAGCGTGTCACGATCTCCGACCAAAGAGTGCATGAGAGCACACGAGAGGGAAGAATGGTCCGCAGACAACACCAACTCGAGTTATTAGAAGCTGCCGAAGAAACGGAGGGTTTATTATATGGTCCTGAAATAGACGACTCTGTGTAAGTTGAAAAAAAAAAAATTTACTCTGTGTAAAGTGCTTTTGAAACTTTGAACTGTTTCTCAAAACTGTGTTTTTAAAGTCGGTGAGCAAGATTTCTCGGTAACGGCTAAACCGATCAGTTAAAAATTTTTACACAAGCTTTATAAATATATTTTTTAGTAATCAATCGAAGGTTTTTTTTCTCGCCGATAAATATTTTCCATTTCATAAGCAATTTAAGGCCAAAAATTTTATGGAAAATGTAATTTTTTTTGAGAAGCCACCATTTTGTTAAAAATTAATATTTTGCTTATTTATTTGACTGAATACTAGATAATACCTTATATTAACAAAATTTTTCTAATTTTTTTATTTTAGATGATCTAATCCAGAGATATTGTGCTCACCGTAAAATGCCTTTTTTTAGAGGAGCTCCCGGAGATCGGCTATAGCAAGTTTAAAAATCATTATTTTTACATTAAAAAAAATGTAAATAAAGTTGAAAGTTACCACAATATGTATATAAATTTTGACGTTAATAAATTAAAATGTCTTCCCAGGAAAAATTCTTGAAAGATCACTTTTTTTTTTTTGCTTTCTGACTGCGTATAACCCCTTAATAACCCATGCGCATGCTGTTAATTAGCTAGCTGCAGTCGAGTGATGCGGTACTGATTTATATTAATATTAAAAGTGTTTGTGTACTATATTTACACACATTTTTACCAGTGAATATGTGTGAAACTTGGAAGTATTAGGAAATCAGGGAAATTGTCAGATAGCACATTTTCATTCATAATAATAAAGTATTTCACAATTAAAACTGGCGCCAGCACTTTGAAAAGGCGAGATCTTTTAGTTTACAGTCGTTCTTACATGCAGAGGCTATTTATAAATTAATTGTGGCGCCAAGTATGACTGTATGACAAAATATCACATTAGCATAAATATGATTTGCATACAAGAATGACTCCTACGCAAATAACATGCCACATGTGGTTTTAATAAATAATTATATAACATTTATGTTTGCTTTGTTGCTGTAGTGGGAAGGGAGTAAACACAAAAAAAAAAAAAAAATTGCGAGCCGGCCTTAGAAAGACTTGGCGATTGCATTCCGAATCCCAATTATTAGCAAGCAGAATCGCTTCACACAGAAATATGTTACGTTAAAATATTTATAGAGCTCGCGGAAAATTTAAAACTCTGAGAATTTGTTTGCATATTTGCACTTTAGACATGAAAAACTTGTTATATCATGGGGGCGTGGTATTCTAAGTGAACCGCGTGTAATGGCTGACAGATGGCAGCATGGTCACCTGTTTTGCTGCTGTTTCGTATAAGTGTATCTAGCACGTCCTTTTAAAAGAAAGTAAATTGTTCATCTCGTGTGGGCTGAAAACAGCTCTGGTTTGAAATATTTTATGTATTATTAATGTAGAAATATTTGAAAAATACTCTGTGATAGATGTCCGGCTTATTCAATTAATATGAAGCATGCACGTGGCAATGTTAGCAGCATGATGAAGACATAAACGAAGCTAAACTATTGCATACTGTGTTCCATTTAAACACCTATACATTATTTTAGAAAAAAGTTTAATTTGTTAAACTAACACCAGCTTTTTGTTTTGTAACGATATAAAATAAAATACGTAGACATTTTGTCTACGATCTTCCTGCCCACATATTTCTCCGAAGTCTGTCGTGCTAATGTAGGCTGTCAAAATAGCAAATGTGAAATTTTATTATAATCGTTCTTACATCAGCTGATACAGAATTTTGTGTATGTGATGAATGTTAATATCATTTATGACGTTGCCACAAACTGGCGGTCGAAAAATTGAATTCTTGTATGAATGACTATATTAATTTTTTAAATAACATAGGCCAACAATAAAAAATTTTTTTTTAATAATTTTGCCGGATTCTTATGTTTTTTGGTGTGCTGAGTCCGAAAATAATAATAAAAAAGTCACAACACCCATAATTTTTTTCACATTTGAATATACGAAATGTGAGGAATTAATTTTTTGTCTAATATCTGTGCATTTTTATATACTATATTTATATATTTTTTATATACATGATATACATTATTAATATACTAAAACATACAGTAAATCTAAATATAATTAGTTTGGCAGTGGTGCTACAACTGTTACCTTTCTTTCAGTCAACACACCCTCACTTTTCAGTTTTTTGTACATGTGCTCTAAGTATAGCTAACTGTGGTTGTAAAAACTTTCCTAACAGTTTTTGTTATATATGTGATGAGTTTGTAATTAAAAAACGTCAAAGAAACATTACAGAGTTTGTTAAAAAAGTGTACTTGGTATATTTTGGAATAAAACTCGGTGATCAAGAAAAACCTTGGGCTCCACACAAGGTATGCTATGTTTGTGTTGAAGACCTTAGAAAATGGTCAAAAAAAGGAAAGACAGCTTTTAGATTCGCAGTACCCATGATATGGAGAGAACCAAAAAATCATTCAAATGATTGTTATTTTTGTAGCATTGATGTTACTGGATATAACTCCAAAAATAAGAAAGTAATTGTCTACCCTAATCTTCCTTCAGCTATTCGGCCAGTCTGTCATGGTCCAGGACTTCCTTTCCCTTAGCCACCACAGACTATTGATGATGTTTTACTTGATCAGTCCAGTGAAACTGAATCTGATGAAGGTAAACCTGATGATGAGTTCCAATGTTCCCCAGAAAATTTAGAACCTCAGTTGTTTACACAGGCTGAGTTAAATGATTTGGTAAGAGATTTGGGTTTGACTAAAGAGAGAGCTGAATTGCTTGACTCTAGGCTAAAAGAAAAACATTTGTTGGCACCTGGAGCATCTATTTATCAATATAGAACAAGAGATCAACAGTTCGCTAAGTTTTTTAAGCAAGAACAGGATTTGGTGTACTGCCATAATATTGGTGGTCTAAAGAATGTATTTGGAATTGAGTAAAACAGTGAAGAATGGAGACTTTTTATGGACTCATCAAAAACTAGCTTAAAAACTGTTATTTTACACAATGGTAATACTTATGTGTCACTGCCTGTGGCTCATTCAGTCCATATGAAGGAAACTTACGAAAATCTAGACATTATTTTAAAGGAAACTAACTATCCTGCTCACGATTGGATGTGTGGAGATTTGAAAGTTGTTTGCATGCTCCTAGGCCAACAAAAGAGATTTACTAAATTTCCATGTTTTATATGTGAGTGGGACAGCAGAGCAAGGGATCGACACTGGTCCACAAAACATTGGCCTACAAGAAAAACCTTAACACCTGGTAAGAAGAACATTTTACATAAAACTTTAATAGATCCAAAAAAAATTCTTCTACTCTTCACATTAAATCAGGTTTAATGAAACAGTTTGTAAAAGCCTTGCCTAAAGATGGTGAATGTTTTAAGTATTTATGTGAAAAGTTTCCTCATTTATCAGGAGCCAAACTGAAAGGGGTTTTCGTTGTGCCTGACATTCGTAAAATATGTTTGATTCCAACTTTGAAACAAAAATGACTACAAAGGAAAAGGAGGTTTGGATATCATTTAAGGAAGTTGTGACAAAGTTTTTCGGCAATGTTAAAAACCCAAACTATGAGCTTATCATAGCTAATGTGATACACAAGTTCAAAAATCTGGGATGTCTGATAAGCCTTAAAGTCCACTTTTACACAACCATCTTGACTTTTTCCCTGACAGCACAAAAATCAGGGGGAGCAGTTTCACCAGGACATCAAAGTGATGGAGAAATGTTACCAGGGACGGTGGAATGTAAACATGATGGGTGATTACTGCTGGTCACTTCACCGAGAACAACAAAATGCATCACATCAGAGAAAAAGCTACATAAAAAGCTTCACAGAAAAGAGAGAAAGGAAATACAAAAAAATAAACACTTACAATATATATAATGAATTTTTTTAAAATGCAATCGCATACATTGTATTTTTAAATACAAATGCATATTGTGAGAGAACTGTGGGTGATACAAGAAAACTGATGCCATATTTGGTTTCAGCATCCAAAAATACATAAGATTCAGCTGAATTTATTAAAAAAGTTTTCACAAAATGTTTTTTTGTTGGCCCGTGTAACCTACTTGTACAGTATGTAGGCCTAAAGTAAACACCCCCTTCCCCCCCCCTCATTTTAACCCTGAAATCTGTTATCCATGAAACCTTAACTAGTAAAATCGGGAGTTGACTATGTGTTTTTATAATGTTAAAAAACAATTTTGAAAGAAAAGTTTTTTTTTTTTTTTAGAAATTTCTTTTAAAACATCTCTGTTAAGAATTGTCACTAATGAATTATTGGATTAATTTCTCTTAACACTGAGAAATAATGTTTTTTATAAGGAAATTTATGCAATTATTTGCAACAACCAATTTAGTGTTAAAATGTTTTCTTTGACAAAATTTTTAGTTTTCCGAATTTCATTGTACCTGCATATAACGAATGTGTACCTCATTGATTCACTATTATTGTGACACACGTAAGATAACCAATCATGGGCAAAGTTCTAATTGGTTGTCTGCCATCTGCTGGTCAAAGATGAGAGTTGGCTATCTCCACTAGCACTGCATGGCATGTCACCAGTGCACATTCACAGTGATAAGGTCACATAAGCCTATCAGATTTCAATACAGCACGACACTGCTCATTGTAGCAGCATGCAAACAAATCAGACCACTTTGGCAACACAAAAACTATTGGCTTATACAGAAAAAATGTTTATAATCCCATATAATTTTATAATAAATTCATTGAAATAGTTGCAAGACAAAGAAAAGCATTTTTTTAAGGATATAAATAAAAATTTTGACCTACAAAATATTTGCTACAAAATATTTATAGTCTCTAGCAAAACCATGCATGTTATAAAAATAGTCATGCACATTTATTAAATGTGCTTGCCTGAAAGTATTTATTTTCATATTAAATGTTGTAAAATAATGTGTACTTGCATTTAAACATTGTGACAATTCTTACACAGGCCAATTTTAGTGTACAGTTTTTGTAAATATGTAGGCCTACACAAGTATTTTCCAGACTTTATTAAACTAAATGTGAATCATTTATATATGTATCAAACATTATATATCGGTAAATTTTTCCATTAGTTGATAATTTAAGTAATAAATTTTGAAGTATGATTTATGCTTAAATAACATTTTTAGGATTCAAAAAGTATTATAAAGGGCATTTGTTTTGTAACTAACCATAAAAATGACAGGATTTTTTCTTATTTTAAAAAATTATTAAATTATGTCTTGCAGCACATCAGAAACTAACAAAACAATTGCTATTAAAATATACACTTCTGAGTAACAAAATTAATGAAAGCCGCATATACTCGTGTACTGATGACTGTTTATAGTTCAGTTTTTGTGGAAATTTTTGCAAACATTTCAACACATTTGACATAACAAGGAGATAACTACTAGAGGTGTATTTAAACAGAATGCAGATAAATCTATGCATTGTACAATGATGGAGTAATATCATGTAAAGGAATTTAATTATTGTTAATGTTATTTGGCATATGATTTTGATTTTTACGCTGTGCCTTTAATTACAAAATGTATTAATGGTTTAACCATCCCACAGGATTCGAATTTCTGTCATTACGTGTACAGAAATTTGTTTTTTCCTGCCATTTTTTTTCCCCCAAATTAGAAGCAAGTAAACTAGAAAAATTTTTTGTGATAAAATGATTCCAGAGTTTGCTGTGAAAACATGGGCCTAGTCTTTTTGTCACACATCCTGAAGATGTATTTTGCTATTTTCAGAAGAGTTGGCACATTTTCAGAAGGGGCCACGGTGGTATATTTGTTAGACTACTTGCCTCACATGTAGGCGAACCAGGTTTGATTCCAGGCGATGGTGCTGGTTGCATTCCAGCGCTGCTCCATACTCGCCTCACTTCACACTCTTCGGCTCTCGAGACCTCAATGTAAAGAGGCGCCCAAATCTCTTCACTCACTCATATTTTCAGAAACAAGCATCACACAAAACATACAACAGACACGTTTATATTTTGTATCCTTACATCCAGCCTCTTTTTTTAGAATTTATTAAACATGACATTGGTACACACTTTTAAAAAATCATTACTTAGTGATAATGTAGAAAAACAGCAAATGTGATCAAATGGAAGTTCAGATTGGAAATTATGATCATAGTTTTTTTAAGGAGGGAGTGCAGGGCCCAATCGGGCCTCACTCCCTTGCTATGTCCCTAATTCTTGGGATTGCAAAAAATGTATATTTTGAATTTATTAAAGTGAAATACCAAAGTGTAATTTAATGATTAGAGTAGTCAGTTTAACACAGCTGATGAATTAAAACAGGCATATCAGTTTTGTATAAATTCAAATTAACTAAATGCTGAGAGTAATGCTTTGGTTAGTGTCTATATAAACAGCAATCATATGATACACAGTACCGGAACTGTACTAAGCTGTAGCAGTCCACAAAATATAAAATAAAATTATGTACTGCTAATTGGCAAATATTGTGTGTCCAATCATCTGTGTTAATGACTATGATCCTGATAACTAACATTCCAAAACTTTACCGAATTTGTAATGTTTTACTGTAGACAAGGTATTTTGTGCTATCATGGGTGCTTATAATCCTTTGTTGGTTTATAAATGAGCACCTTTGGGTCCATATGTTTTAATTTTTGAGTTTTCTTTGTAACTGTATTAGTTCTCTCAGCTGTAAGTGATTTTATATCTTGTTTATTTGCATTTATTTTTTATTAAGTACAGGATGAGTTTAAGATATTGCCCCAACTTTGAAAGTCTATAATATCAAAACCAAACAACCTACAACCTTGGTTGACCAATCAAATGAACCGTGTAACTGTGAAGTATGTTTACCATGCATTCATAAATGTTAAATGTAACCACCACGAGCGGCCCGAACGACATCTACGCGATAATCAAACTCGTTCCACACTCTTGTCAGCATGTCCATTGTTACGGTTTGGATGGCGTCAATGTTAGCCGGCAATGGTGGACGAAATACTTGATCCTTTATGTACCCCCATAAAAAAAATTGCACGGGGTAAGATCCATGCTTCTTGGCGGCAGTGATGATGAGCCTGGTCACCAGCTGCTCCTTGACCAATCCAGCATTGCGGCAACGTCTCGTTCAGGTATCTGCGAACAGCAAGGTGCCAATGGGCTGGTGCACCATCTTGCTGGAAAATGAAGTCCCCCACCACCTCTTCTAACCGAGGAAACAACCACTCTGTAAGCATGTCCAAATAAAGGACTCCGGTCACAGTGGGCTCGTGAAAAAAGAGAGGGCCGAAAACAGTGTCTCTGGATACAGTGCAAAACACGTTCACTTTGGGGGAATCACACTCGTGTTCGGTGGTTTCTTGTGGAGGCTCCTGATCCTATATCCGCACGTTATGCTGGTTCACCTTACCATTTGTACGGAACTTCGCTTCATTGCTAAAAACCAGCTTAGACATGACGGCATCGTCTACCTTGTTCTGGGCAAGGAAACATCAGACCGTCCCCTTCACATTGATGTGTCAAATGCATGCTCGCTACCCCCTCACCACCTCAAACTGAAAGTTACGAACGCCATCCAAACCGTAACACCGGACATGCTGACAAGCGTGTGGAAAGGTTTTGATTATCGCGTAAATGTCGTTTGGGCAACTCATGGTGGTCACATTGAACATTTATGAATGTATGGTAAACAAACTTCACGGTTCCGCGGTTCATTTGATTGGTCAAAGAATGTTGTAGGTTGTTTGGTTTTGATATTATAGACCTTAAAATTTGGGTTATTCTTTTATACTCTCCCTGTATTGTTATTACCCACTCTTTTATAAGGTGCATTAATTTAAATAATTTTATGCAAGTGCTTGAATATCAAATTTAAAATTGATGCATTTTTTCTAGGTGATGGCACAGTCTTATACTTGGTGTTGGTGACTGGCTGCGTTTCTGTGGGGAAGTTAGCAGATTCAGAAATGTTTCGTATCACTCAGACTACTTTTGTTTCACTTCGTAACCAAGCACAAGATGAAGATCGCATCACTGAAGTTAGAAAAGTACTGAATTCTGGCACATTTTATTTTTCATGGTCAACTTCTGAATCTGTCTTGGATTTAACATTATGTGCCCAGCGTAGAGTAAAAACAACAAAGACAGACAACAGATTTTTCTGGTAATTATTACAAAATTATTGAATCTTGTTGTGATATTTATAAGTACTTTAGTGATTTTTGTAGTTTTGGCACCTGTTCATCAACAAGGTTGATTTATTTGATATCCATTTAAAATTGGTGCATTTTGGTGTTTCACTGTAAATATAAGTTAGTAGGAAAACATTTTCTTGTTAGCCACCTATGCATTAAGTATGTAGCATCTAAATGTTTTAATGTAATCTGTTATTTCTTGGTAGTACATTAAGTTGAGATTTTATAATTTATAACTTTACAAATTATTTCATTCAAGTTAGAGTTTTAATTAGTGCTAATCTTAGAGTACTAATTGTATAAATATTAAACTGTTGTAATAAATACATTGTGGTATTGTCTCCCTGCCTTTGAACATTTTAATATATTAATTGGCTTCTTGTAATATTTACAATATTTTTTTAGGAAAATTTTTTCAATTTTGTTCTTTCCATATTTTACAGTTTTGTGCGTTGGTAACTGTGTGGGGTTTTGCTGCTTGAAGAGTGTAAATACCAATTACTTTTTCTTTGACATCGGAGAACTTAGTCTACTTCAGTTATGAGCATGGTAGATTTTAATTTTGTTTCATATATACAGCTTTCCTGATTTGATGTTTGTTTGTCATTAAATTGCATTTTTTGTTTTGTCCAAGATATATTCTATTAGTTACAAAATATTAATTTTAATTTAATAACCACCGTTTTTCTTAGAATGTCCGCAGTAGTCATGCCTGTGGTCTCACACAGACGTGACTGCTGGGGGGACAGAGGGAACACAACTCCCTCAAAGACTTTCTCGGAAATGAATGTCTTGATTTCATTTGTACCATTTACGAAGTGACTGCAATCTGCTGATAATGTTTGATATAAATTATAATTGAATCAAAAATACAATTTTGGAACCTAAAGTTATGAATAGAAGAAGAAAGATAATACGTTTTGAAACAATGCATCTGCTGTTACACAGCAAGAAGCTTATATAACAACATTGTTTCTTGAAATTGCAGTGATGCTGGGCTGTTCCAGTAGGTGATATATGAGTAGTTTAATTGGAAACCATTTGGCCTGTCTGTACTGGACCTCTATTTCGACAGAGTGAATGGATCACAGAGACAGCATGAATGCTACTTGTTTGCACTTTGTTGTCGCTTAACCCCGTTAGCATAACAGAAAAAAATTTATCAACAACTGACATCAACCCTGATAAACACAAAAGAAAGTAAGAAACATCGCCAGACAAAAGTTATTGTGGGAAGAGCTTTCATTATCATGAACTTGTAATGGAAATTAAAATCTTTGTTAGAAAATTCGGAAACAATTTATTGTTAGTGACTTTATTTTAAATATCCTGGTCTAAAAAGTCAATTTTTATATTCTTGGGAATATTATAATATAGATTTTTATAAATCAGCCTGCATTGTGACTACATTAATTTGGTTATCATAGGTAAATGTAATATAAAGAACACTGAATGCCAAAAATTGTGGTTGATACTGCTATTCTACTAATCATTCTAAAAGCAATGACTCACTCATAGTCCAGGTTTGAGTTGGTTGAGTGATATGTATAATGTGGGTTGCACTCAAGGAAAAAGGGAAAATCTGTATGCACACTGTTTAGCAATTAAGAATTATAAGTTTGATGGAAGTATGATGCAAAAACTGATGGACAGCTAAAATTTTGTATCACCACAACAGTGTATACTTGAATAATTGTTATAATGGAATTACAGTTGAAAGTATTACCATTATTCAATTAGATGTCAATAACATTTCTAAAAGTTGGATGTCAAAGCAGTAAATTAATAAAAATATGTGAGAATATTTTAGCATGTAAGCCATCCTCTTGTCATTTATTTGATTCAATCATGAGAAATGCTAAAAAAAAAATACTTGTTATTTGCATTAGTCATTATTTTAAAAATTACTCTATAAAAATTTGAGAAGTTTTAAAATTTTGAATAATTTTTGTTGTTAATATAAAAGTTGGTGTAGCCCATGTATGTATGTGTATATATACACATGCTCACATTAATAATTGACCACCACAGTTATTTCCATATTATTGGCATGATATATGTTGAAATGCATGAATATGAAAATGACCAAATTGCACGAAGTAGCAGTCTTTACTTAATATAAAATTGTATTTGTCAACTGGTATAGTGAAATGTGGTGTACTTTATTTACACAATTGTTCCAGAGTCCGTAGTTTCCATGTCACTTTAATATTTGGACCATGTCACTTTAATATTCAGACATGTGTGTTTGCTCACCTTTTTAGAAGAACCAGGAAAGACATCATACAGCCTAGTTGTAGCTGTCTCAGTGGACGGAGAGAAGTGCGACTATAGCTTGAGCAGCTAAAGTGATTTGTGTGACAATCTAAAGCAACAGAAAAGAAATGGGCTGTAAAGGATGTAATTCTACATTTGAGCAAAGACAGCTTGAATTTCACCACCCGAAAGGTCGCTCCTATAGAGACGTTGCAAAATTGCTTAACATCAGTAAACTTATGGTTTCCGACATTGTACGGAGGTTTGAAAAACACAGCATCCACTCAGTGCTACAAAACAAGCAACCAGAAAAGTTGACAATGTGTTAAACGTTGATTGCTTCAGAAAGTGATTGTTAATCTGCACGAAAGTATACCAAAATTGACAGCAGAACTTCTTCAAGAGAGAGGTAAGAATGTAAACTCTGAAACTGTTTGTCAAGTGTTACGAAGCAAAGGCTATAATGGGACCACCAAACCTTTCATTTGTCATGTCAATGAACGAGAGAGACTCGCCTTTGCGTAAGCTCAAGTAGACAACTATTCTCCTCTCTGTTGGGCGAAATGGGTTTGATTCCCGGAGAGGTAACTCCTGGATTTTTGTGTGTGGGAATTGTGCCGGAAGATGCTGCTGGTTGGTGGGTTTTCTCTGGGATCTCCTATTTCCCCATCCCTTTCATTCTGGTGCTGCTCCATACTCACCTCACATCACCCACATTGGCTCTCAAGACCACAATCTCCACTCACTCAAGTAGACAAACCAGCAACGTGGAGAAATTGTGTGTTAACCAATGAATATAAATTTGACTTTCATAGGTCTGATTGCAGAATAAAGGTATGGCGCAAAGCAAATACAGAACTAAATATCAAGAATCTGCAACCAACATTGAAACATGGATGCGGCAATATAAGTGTTTATTGATGAGAACATTACAAAGGAAGTGTATCCGAGTATCTTTATGATGCATCTTCATCAAAGTACAGAATAACTTGGAATTAGGGGGACCTTTAAATGTATCAAGACAATGATCACAAACCTAAGGCCCATATTGTACAAGAACGGTTGTTTTACAACTGTCCTAAGATGCTGGAACCGCCACCATAGAGCCCCAACTTTAACCCCATTGGGAAGTTTTGGGATGAATTGCAATGCAAGGTCAATACAAAGTAAAGTGTAAAGCTTACTTGATACAAGTACTACAGATCGCATGGGACAATATTTCCCCTCAGTATACCAACAAACTATATCAAGCATGCTGAAACATCTGCAGGTGGTGATTAAACATCAGGAGTTTGCTACTAAATACTGGCTGTGATACTTTGCACAAAGCAAATACATTTAAAAGACATATCATTGTAATCGGTTTTGTGTTGTCCGAATATTAAAATGATGCTATGAACAAACAGTGACATAAGTAAAGTAAATTTTTGTGTTTTATTTTTTGTGTTCTGCATTATGTTCATTACATTATTACTTTAATAAATGTTGCAAATATCACCTATTTTGGTTTTGTATAAAATAAATACTGTTTTAATTTTTCTCTATTGTTTTTATGCTGAAATCTAAAAGTGTCTAGATATTTTTGTGTGAATGCTTATGTATACACACATTTACATATACATATATTATGTATATTTAGTATTAGTATGTACATGTGTTTGCATGTAATTATAAAGCTACCATGGAAATTTTCTCGCATATAGTACAATTAGAAGCTAGGGTCGTGACCTTGTAACCCTTTTGTTGCCACCATCATACTCACATTCTACTTGGGACAGTAGATGCATTACAAAGAGGCATCAGAATGATCGACATGGTATTTTGTACAGTGTATATTTTCATCCCATTCTTTTTCTTAGGCCGTGAGCAACCAAGTAACACAGTGATCCATGCATCTTTTTAAATTTTTTTGTAATGTTTGTAGTAGATTCAATAAAAGGGTTTTTGATTTATATGCGTTGATGAGCTGTCCACTGCAACATGATAAAACTTACTAGAATAATGAATACAAACTGTCAGCTGGGATTGTGATTGCATAGGAGTGAAATGCATTAAATGAAGTTCTTGGCATATTGGTTGAAGCACATTGCTTGATATCGTGGATGACTGTTTGGATCTGATATTACTCTGTCCACTGCTTGCAAGATATGTCTGATAGAAACCACTGTGAACATTGTCTGCACGCTATTCATAAAATTCTTGATCAGCTCCTATTAATATTTTGAACATAGCATGCTGAACCTATGAGAAATTGTCAATACAATGTAATAATGCAGGAATATATAAAATGATTCAAACATCTTAGTTTCAAACTTTTCTCTTATTTTCCCTAGGCACTTGAAAGGGCGTAGCCTGCATAAAAGTCTTCTTCATTTGGGTCTATATGAATAAATACAATTATAGCCTCAAAAAAAATCAGGACTACATTACTTTCCGAGATTGACAATTGGTTTATTTTTATGTTAACTTCCACTAAAAAATTAATTTTCAGTTTTTTTTTGTGCATTCATTGTTACCACAGTTGTTGTTTCAGTGCCTCACAACTCCCATTGAATGGTTGTAAATAATCAAGACATTTGAAACAATATGGAATCTGTCTCATACCATTGGTGCTCTCAATGGAAAATACTTAATTTTGCAAGAACCAATAAAATCATAAAACTACTACTTCTGTTATAAATCTGCCTTTAATATTGTTCATTATTGGATGGAAATTATAATTTTTTGTTTGCTGGCATGGGGTGTCAAGAAATAATTTAGGATAGGGGAGTTTTTAAATCCTTCAAGTTGCATGTTATGCTCACAAACAACACAATGGGATTGCCATTACCAAAAGAATTTCTTGGGCATATTATGGAAGTACCTTATTTTTTCGTGGCTGGTAGTATGGTTCCTCTAGGCAAAAACTTTATTAAACCATATAGGAGAACATGTCAAAGGATCGTTTAAGAGAATTTAAACTATAGATTGAGTTGAGCCTGTCTGGCGGTTGAAAATTTTTTTGTTTATAAATCTCAATATTTGAAGTTTTAAGGAAATACTTCTGGAGCCCAACAAAGCAGAATTAATTATGAGATTTGCCATTGTTTTACATAATCATTTGCCAAATTAAATTTATTCACACCACCTAGTATGCTAGACTATAATTAGATCTGAGATTTAATTGAAGGACAATGGAAAAGAAACAATGAAGACGTGACTTCCATGTTGCTTCCTAAGAAATACTCCCAGATGATCTCTGGCTGATAATCAGAAAATTAGAAATGAAATAGCTTATCATTGCATGAAAGAGGGGGTTCTGTCATAGCAAAATTAATGTGCATGAAAATTATTTTATGGGTACTATTTACAAACAAATCTGGTTTGGTACAAAACTGTGTTATCTATGGTTTAAAGAAATACTATACTATATTGAGGAATGTTTTGTTTGCATTGTGCATTAAAACAAATCATTAGAGCAATAAATAAATTTAAAAAAAAAATTTATATATATATGAATTTAAAAACTATATTGACCAATACTGTGTTTGTATTGTGCATTAAAATTAATTGTTTCTGATTCACAAAAGAAACATCTGTCATTTTAACCTAAAAGGGTTATAAAACTGCTAAAGTAGGAGGGGAGGGGGGGTGAGGGTCATCGGATTGTGGCAGGAGAATTGGCAGTAAATTGGCACACCAGCTAGCACGAGGGGGACCAAGCAAGATTGCAAGTGATTGCATTTGATGCTTATTTTATTTTATTTATTTATTTTATTTAAAGCGCATTAAAATTGTTTCTTTATTTGAACTACTCAAAATGTTGATTTGCTTCCTCCGCTCATCCCTGCCCTTTAAAAACCTTACTGCTTCGAAAGCATACCAGCTGCTAATGTATTTTTCTGAAGGTTCTGAAAAAAAAAGTAACTTTATTACATTACTGTAAAAAACCGAAATCTGAACTTATTTGATGTATAGATAAAAATTGTTATTCATAACCACCTTTTGTAACCTTTTGTCAAGTAGGTACTTATTAAACTTACCTTTTCTGTTCCTTTACTTTTGTTTTCTTTCCTCTGAATAAAGCCAGGATATCCACTTTTTTGTTTTTGCACTCCTGTGGAACTTCCCATCACAAGCAGTTCATGAACTGCTCAGCTCGCTAGTGTGTACGTGCCCTAGGGTGATATTGAACTAAAGTAGTGAATAAAGACAAAGGAACGTTTTTGGGTAGTAAGATTCTAAAATAAATATTTGGTTTACTGTCAACCAAAATTATTAATGAAATATGCATTAAAATAAGTTTGCAGAATCCTCCAATACCTTCCATTATTTGTAATGGTACTAGCTAAGAGTTATCAGTGGAGAAAAGTTATGTTTGTATTTCAGATTGATTGACAAAGATTTCTATCCACATGAAAGCTTTGTTGCTCTGTAGAGTATTGGGAAAACAACAGGCAAATATATAGCTTCTTTAATTTTCGATGTCGTGAAGAAGCTTTAGTTACCAATCTCATGACTTAGCACCCAAAATGAGTGAGAAGGCAATTGGAGTTTCAGTAGTAGTGTTACAATTACAGCCACTAGTACTTTTCGTTCATAGCATTGCTCACTGTGCTAATATAATGATATGAGAGATGCTTGCAGTGGCTCTGTAACTGTTAAAAATCTCTTAGATTGTACTCAAGAGTTGGAAACTGATTGGTTTTTACAGAGTATTTGAAGCAGGATTAAAACACACTGTATCTTATAGTTTAAGGGCAGTAGATGTACTTCTGAAACTAGCATTACATAACTGGTCACATCAGGGAACCAAAGTGAACAACTTTAAGGCCCTACTGATATTGCCAAATTCGTTTATTGTGGATTAAATGAAAGTATAAATAAATAAATGTTCAGTATAATTTTTGATAAAGTTACCAATAAATGGTGAGAAAATTAATTTTTTTCTTACAAACGACCAAGAAAGAAACAAATCAAAATGACTTTCAGGCATTGCTCCATGTGAAACTCATAATAGGTTAGAGTACTTTCCTGTTATTGTTTATACTCTTGGTAGTTTGGAGACTTTGTTCAATAAAGGACTCAAAAAGGTGGATGCTATGGACTGTTAACCAAGGATTGTAAATTCTTATAAAACTGAAGGCCTTTGGAACTGAATGAATGATTTGAAAAACTATCCCGAAATACACAGAATCTCTTTCCCTGGAGTTAATGATATTTAGAGCAAAATACCCCCAAGTTTAGCAACGAACATGAAAGAAGCCTTGAATATCTTCAGTTATTGTCACCATAAGTCAGGTGTGCGAGTATAGGTCTTTTTGCTCTAACAAGAAATAGGATTTAAAAAAAAGGGTGATATTTTTTTTTTATTTCCGCACATATNATAGCACCCCTTTATATTTCCCCTTTTTTAATAGTATGTTCCCAAATATATTAACTATGTCAAATTACCTAATAAAAATGTAAATTGTTTTTCAGAATAATTGCTTGTATCTTAAAGAACAAAATAAATGATTAGTGAACCTTTGTTTTTCACATTAGTCATCTTGAAACATTTTTAAGATTTCTGCTTTGATAAAAAGCTGATCTTGCAAAGCAGAATGCTCTTTCAGTGTGTTCCTGGGGCTAAAACATACCTCCCCAGTAGTATGATAGTAAATTCATAATTACATAGCTGTGTGTTACACACATATATTAATAAAAATTTGTCTTTTTTACTCATTTAAAAAAAATTGTCTTAAAGAAAGGACATATTAACCTTTAGAGTGGAACCCTAATACATCCTCCCTCATCAATCCTCATCCCTCCTCCTTGATCCTCATCCCTCCTCGTTCCTCGTTCCTCGACCGTGCTCCTCCCACCCCCCTCCTCCTTTGTTCCCCCTCCTCGTTATTTGACCTCGCTCCTCGTTATTCAACTTTGCACCTCCCTCCTTGCTCCTCCCTCCTCGCTCCTCC
>NQII01000005.1:2124989-2147361 GCA_002778355.1 Clitarchus hookeri | reverse complement strand
GAGCAATGCTATAAGTTCAACTGCATATGTCAACCTCAATTTCCACAATGAATCAACTCCCAAAATATTTTGGGTGAGTTCCTGAACAGTCTGTGTATCCCACAATGTTGACGTATAATTTTATAAAAACTAGCAGTTGTCATTGCTTGGGATGCAAATTATCTTCCTAGCTGTAAGGCAGACAAATCGCAACTCCTACAATTTTTTTCCTCATTTAATTTTGAGTTATCATTAAAAGTTTGGAAATTACAAATCTTTGAGATTAAAAAACACACATGATCACATACAAGATTGCTTGTTTGAAAACACTAAAATTTTTCGAAAAGCGTCAGTATTAATTTGATGTAAGCTGTTTGAGACTCAAAGTATGTAGCACAGAAAAATGCAGGGAGATTTACATAGATAAAAGTTGCCTTTTGTTTCCATAAAGAAAATTATAAATCATAATTTTTGATTTTTTCTTAAAATAAGATTAAGAATCATTAACATAATGTTTTAAGAATTTCTATAATAATTGTGTGGCTAACTCACCACTGAAGGGCTGGTGTAGATCTGTCTGTAGGTGAAAAATAATTTTGTACGTTTATCTTTATTACATTGATATATTTCTTGATGTAAATAGTATGTTACCACAGATTATAGATAGCTTACTGCTGATTGCATATACAATTCTAATAATTGTTTTTGGTTTAAAAAATGCCTGCAATTCATGTGTGCTTTTTAAAATTTACCTATGTTTGACATTTGTACAAGGACAAAAACTTTCCACTTGTGTGTGTGTGTGTGTGTGTGTGTGTGTATGTATATATGTATGCATATATATGTATATGTATGGATATATGTATGTATATGTATGCATATATATGTATGTATATGGATATATGTATGTTTATGGATATATATATGTATATGGATATATATATGTATATGGATATATGTATATGTATATATATATATGTGTATATGGATATATATATATGTATATGGATATATATGTGTATGGATATATATACGCATATATATGTATGCATATTTATGGATATATATATACATATATATATAAACAAGGTGTTTATTCCATAAAAAACACCTTGTTTTTAATAAAATAAAGGTCACAGAATGGCTATCATGTTCTGTACATATCCTCTGCATAAAACTGAACTTCTCAATTAAAGGACATTTGAGTCGTATGATTGTTATACTGAACCAAATTTCTTTATTAAAGCAAGTGGGGGTAAGTGATCTTCCAATACTCTAAATATAGGAGCCCTCAAATAATAGTAATGTCAATAGCATCATAAAGTTTAATATAAATTTCTTTTTTGCAAATCCACCATGGCAATTCCTCAATTTTTAAATAACCTTGGATACAAATATAATTTTAGGCTTTTAATCAGGGGAGACAAGACGTATTTTAAAACTCCTATATTGAGGAACGTATATGAAATTAATCATAGCATGATAGACCATAGTTTTGAATGCTGTGGAAAGAATTTTACTGTTTAAGGAACATTAGAGATATTCACAATTATGTATTCATTAATTTGAAGTTGATTGTTAATCTTTACAAGATATCAGAGAGGGGAAAAGTAAATTTTAATAAATTTAGCTATTGTGTATGTGTACCTATGATCACTTTACAGGCATTTAAATGATGTTTTCATCCCATGTTCACCACAACATATTGGTGGTGAAGATTTTGAATGTTAGCTGTGATAACAAAGTAGTCACTATAGGAGCTTCCAATCAGTGTCAGTCTCACATCCAATCACTACAGTAGGTGCTGGTTTAACCCCTACCTTATAATGGAAATGAGTGAGGTGCCAATTTGTTGTAGGATGAAGTCAGGTGTATTTTCATTCATGTGAGGTTAGCAGCCATTCAGTGACCATAACTAAATAAGTAATTTCCTGGAATGGTCTGTTCAGTGAAGAAAATAACACAGAACAGAATGATGCTGGGGGAGTCTCACTGATGGTG
This sequence comes from Clitarchus hookeri, assembly GCA_002778355.1. Classification (NCBI taxonomy): domain Eukaryota; kingdom Metazoa; phylum Arthropoda; class Insecta; order Phasmatodea; family Phasmatidae; genus Clitarchus; species Clitarchus hookeri. Next base: position 2,145,381 of record NQII01000005.1, on the reverse strand, counting down.
AGTGTAACAATGGGGATTTTCCTTCCTCCATATTTGGACATTATGTTTGTTAACTTCGCTCTTGGTTTATTTTTTGGGGCTTCTTAAGACTGTTTGCTTTGCTGGGTCAAATTTGATTTCAGACATGGATGGATGTCCACTGCTTTTTTAGCCAACGTATTTTTCGAAGGAAAGAAGGGCTTACGAGATCACTTTCCTGTCTGTCTCTGTCTGTCTCTATATGTCTCTGTATCTCTCTGTCTCTATATGTCTCTGTATCTCTCTGTCTCTCTCTCTCTCTGTCTGTATCTATGTCTCTCTGTCTCTCTCTGTCTGTATCTATGTCTCTCTGTCTCTATATGCATCTGTGTGTCTGTCTGTCTGTCTGTCTGTCTGTGCATGTGTGACCCATTTCAATTTTTTAATGCTTCAATGAAATTTCACCAAACTCTGTATACATATAGTACTAAATAAGGACACCTGACGTTTATAGTTTTCGACCACACCGGGCACTTATTTCAAAATGGAGGTCATTTTATTATTTTGAATATGACCTATCTCTGAAACTATTTAACCGATGGATATTATTTTGAAAGATAGCACCAATTAATTAAATAAAGATTTTACAATATATGTTTAACTACTCAACCAATTCTCGCCAAATTTGGTACATAAGTAATACTATGGTAGGCCATGTAAATGTAAGTGATTGAACTTCTTTAGTTATTTATTTTCAAAATGGCGAATATATGGTTATTTTAGGTTTATTTGGTATAACTACCATACCATTTAACCAATTTTGACAAAATTGTTTATGCTGAAAGTATCTTTTACAAACATAATATATGCAAACACATAGCAACTTCTGCCAGCCATTTTTTAAGATAGTGCCACATGAATAAATGTTTTAATGTCATATTTAGGTAAAAAATTAACAGATTCCAACTAAATTTTACAAATAAGTAGTACTGTGCCACATGATGTTAAAGTGTTTTAAGTATGTCAAACATTTATGGTTTATGTACGTAATATTTTGTGTGAAATCTTAATTTATAATTATTAACGTGAAAAGTTTCACTTGTGATATATTTAACTTCTTTTTAGACCTTCTATTTGTGTATTGTTTAGTCGCACAATACCATGAAGTCCGGAGCATACCTTAGTGTGTATATAAATACATATATACACATATATATACATATATACACATATATATACATATATACATGTGTATATATACATGTTTCTGCTCATGCAATTTCCTTCTTCGTTTCTTGCCACACAGAGTTTAGTTGCCTTGGATCTTAGTCTTAATTTGAATCCTTCATTATCTTTTGATGAAATAAGTTTTATCCGCCATTTTAGGTGAGTTTTACTGCGGATATTTTATTGTGCGACGTGGTAATATTATTTTGCGTTTCCCTTTATTATCAAAAGTGTTTGTTATTTTAGCGGTTTGCGGCATGGGTCAGTGATTTTGTGGTAAGCCATTTTTTCCGGAGTGATGCGAGTCTTACACCCATTCATGGTATGGCCTTTTTGGCGGTATTTTTTTGGACAAATTGTCTGATATTGATATTGAGGCAGAGTATCGTACCTGCACTGCTAAAATCAGTTCTTTGTACAAGTTTTTCGACAATCTAAATGAAGATGATACATCTTATTCATACCCACGGTTAAAAAACCGATTAGCTCATCTTAAACAACGTGCACAGTTTAATTCACTTAAGAGCATTATGGGTCAGACCCAGTCTCTCTTTGATGCTGTTTCTTGTTTGGAGTCAGTCTCCATCAGTGTTGTTAATAACAATAACGAGGATGTTCTTACCACCTCCATCACCTCAATCTCACAACAGTTTGCTAATATATGTCAGTGAACCATCCCATTGTGTTCTAGCCACCACCCAATCCATTCCAGTTAACCTAGCTAGCAACCCACTCATTTTCACACTTGCTTCAACCACCGTTCCATCCATTGCTCTCCACCCTGTTTAACTGTCCAAAGCTCTTATTCATTTCATCTGAGCACTGTTTTCAGTGCACCTGTGCACATGTCATCTTCAGCATCACCCATGTATTCATCTGTTTGGCAAAATCGCACACCCACTTTATAACATGCCGCTTAACTTTCCAGTCACTAATGGTCTAAATGTTTCAAAAATTTTAGAGTTTTTGAAAGTGACTGTTAAATTCTACCACAGTAAAATATTATCAGAGGCACAACTGCCGGATATCATTTACCCTTTCACTCAAGGCCCACTTAGATAACGAACTACTTTAGCGATGTCGCAACATTTTATCTTTGATGCCTATCATTCAGACATTCTGAATTTTTTTTATTCCCTCAAGGTTACGTGCTTAGTTACAGCTGAGGGTGTTTAATCGTTTGCAAAAACCTGAGGAGGCTCTTTATGTGTATGTGAACAGTGTTAAGGAGGCTCCCATTATATTTACCTGAAAGTGAAGTGTTAATACTATTGTTACGTGCTGTAGCTTGCACCAGCCACAACCTCCCGTTATGTGTAGTCCAGTTCTGTGGAGGTGACTCACCTCGACCTTTCCCTCCCCTTCCCCAGGCAGACACACTCGCTNCCCTGGTGCAGCTGGGAATGATTTACAGCGGCAAGACCTGACAGGCATCACAGCCCCTCCTCCTCCCTGCTGGAGAAGCCGACGAGAGTAGAAGTTGCACAACAATATTCTGGGAACTAGGACCCTTGGCGCAAGGCATGATTTAGAAAATTTCTGGGCGATTGTCTACGAACCCTGTAAATACAAGTCACAGTTGGATTCTCTGAGTCTTTGTAGGACACCATCTGGCTGAATGTGGGTATGAAGTCAAGTGCTGTGAGGGACAGACGACGACGGGAGATTGTGGGATAACGGCGAATGAGGTGTTCGTGGTGTGAATGGACGAGAGAGAGGGTGTGAAACCCATTGAGTGAAAGCTGCTGTGCGTGAGGGCGCTAGGAGAACTCTAGAACATGGCGGACTGGTGGGACATGGACTGAATGAACATGTAAAATGGATTTTATTGTAAATATTGGAACTGTCAAATATGGACATATAATCTATAAAAATAATTGAATAGGTTTTGATACACTGTCTATTGGGACTGATTTTTTGTTATTTAATTACATTAATTTCCTTGAGGTGATTGTAAATTGTATTAATTTAATTCATTAATTGTAAACAGTGAGTGTTATCAATTTATTGTGAGAATTTGGTTTGAGAGAATTTTGTATTTAGTTATTGTAAATAAAATTAGGAATCTAGAATTAACTCTTTTATTTATTAAAGACCTCCATCCGTTAACGAAACTGGTTTAGGCCACCAACTTTGAGAGAGAAATTGTAACACTATAATAGAAGACTTAGGAGTGTTCTCGTTTAGTTTTTTTTTCGCTAAACCCAACACTTTCGCAGAGTTGTATAGGGAATGCATACATTCTCAGAACATCATATACGTTGACCAAAAATGCCAGTATGTCTTTAGGCCGCACAAATCACTTCACGGTACCGATAAAAAGAAATTACCTCCTGATTCTTCCACCAATGCTGTTACTGATAAGAAGGATCAGACACAGAAACAGAAGGATGACAATCCCCTTCCTCCTCAAACACTCTTGAACAAGACAACCCACTTTGTTGTAGCTATTGCAAAAAGTTAGGCCACATGATAGACCAGTGTTTCAAGTAAAAAACAAGTCCCGTAGGGACAAGTGGGGGATCTTCCTCGCAATTCTGGCAAGCTTGCCAATGCTCAGTTAATGCCCACCTTTTCCGAAATATGAACCTTTGCAGAATTTTCAACATCTGTTCGGTCCTTATGACCACTGTGAGAAGAAAAGGTTTGAAATATGTAAAGTAAATTTCCCTTATTTATTGGGCATTCAAAAGGTTACTACACCCCATGTTGAGGTAAATTTAGGGCCATTATTCATTAATGCTCTTGTTGATTCTAGATCTGCGCGCACCATTATTTCTGCTAAGCTTTTTGAGAAATTTAAGGTTAAGTCCGTTGAACCTTCTTATGTACAATGTTATACCACGTAAGGCAGGCTCTGCCAATATCTTGTTGCGCCACTTTAAAGTTGAAAATTGGTAATTTTTCTTGGATGCACAGATGTCTAGTTTCCAAACGTGGTTTAGATTTTATTCTATGGAGAAATTATGTAAAAGTTTTACCAAGGTTCTTACCACTAGTTAGGCCTCACTAAATTGTTGGAGTATCAGATAAAACTGCTTAACAAAGAAAATGTTAATTGTCATCCATATAGATTGGCACCACCTCAGATGGAAATTTTGAGAAAACAAGTTCAAGATTTGTTAGATAAAGGTGTTATTGAACAATCTACTTCCCAATATGCTAGTCCCGCCTTTTTGGTACCAAAACCCAGTGGGAAACATTGGATGGTTGTGGACTACCGAAAACTTAACAAAAACATTAAAATTGAATCAGTTCCTCTTCCTGATCTCCATTCAGCATTCAATTGGTTTGGAAAATCAAAATTTTTTACAACCATAGTTTTAAACTCTACTTATCACAAAATTTCCTTGTCGTATAATTCCAAACAAGTTAAAAGTTTTTATGTTCCTTAGAACCCATATCAATTTACTCGTGTTCTGTTTGGCTTGGCCACGGGTGCCCAAGTACTTACTAGGATTCTAGATATAATTTTTCACAATGTAAAATTAAAGTTTGTCTATAATTATCTGGATGATGATGTTATATATTCTGACAGTTTTGAACAGCACTTGGACCATCTGAAAAAAGTCCTTTCCTGTTTAAAAAAGGCATGTCTTACAGTTAACCCTTCAAAAGTTAGATTCATAGTTTGAGAAATTTAATTTTTGGGACATAAGATTTCTTCCAGTGGAATCTCCATTAATCCAGAAAGGACAAAATGTATTAAAGAGTTTCCTCTACCACAAGTTGCTAAAGGTATAGCCAGATTTATCGGCATGATTCAATTTTTTGGTCAATTCATTCTGAACCTAGCCAAAAAGGCAGCGCCGCTTAAAATTGAGAAATAAATCTGTTAAATTTGAGTGGAATGAGGAGCAGCAAAAGACTTTCAACATATTAAGGAATTATGTTGTTCATCCTCCTGTATTACGTATGCCAGATTTTAGCAAGTAATTTATCCTTCAAATGGACACTTCTAGTCAGGGGATAGCAGCTGTCTTGGCTCAGGAGATTGATGGCTGTCATCGGCAGATTGCCTTTGCATCACTCACTCTTAATCCCCAAGAGAAAAAGTCTTCAACTGTATAAGAGTTGGAATGTTTAGCCATAGTGTTTGACATCATGAAATTTAGGCAACATTTGGAACATGCCGTCATGAGAAAAAAATGAAACACACAGAAAAAACCACTACATGGGAAATAGAATAATAATTAGTTTCACTAAGTCATGGTATGAACAAGGTTTAAAGAAATAAAACATTAATTGTATACATTCTCTCGTGAAAATGTAGTAAGTAACCATGGAGTAACCAACATTTTATTGGTCACCCGTGAAATCCGCTGGAATCTTCTTGCTCAAAATAGGCGAACAGGGTGAGGCGTTTGCCAGAGCACTGCCTCCTCATTAAAAATTTGTGATAGTTGCAACTGTTAAAAATACAAAGTAAAAATGCCAAAATATGTTAAAAACCGATTATGTTACTGGAAACACAATATTTTTGTCAACATTTGATGGGAATCTTAAATTTGCTAATTTAGCTTGTGCACACTATTTTCAGCAAGTGTTGCCAAAATGAACACATACACAAATATGTTATGAACCAGTTGATTGCAGGCACTGCAAATGGAGTAATTTCTTGTGACACCATTACAAAGTTGGTGGTTCTATCTGTCAGAAAGAGCCTTCATAAATGAAATACAGTATATCAGAAAAACCTATGGAAGAATTGTTGAATGATTTTGTTGGTCTCTTTCCCAGGAGTAAATTGGGTAATAATATATTGTTAATGTGTGTCGATGCTTTCGCTAAATTTGTATGGTTAATTCCTCTTTGGAAAGCTGATGCTATGTCTACTATTCTTGCTCTTCAAGTATGCATTTTTCAAAATTTTTGTACAACTTCATTCATTGTGTCTGATAACGGTTCACAGTTTACCTCTCATCTTTTTAAGAACATGTGTTTTTCTCATGGCATATGCCACATAACTTTAACAGCATATAATCCTCCTCCTTCACGTCAGGAGAGTTTCAGTCGAAACCTTTGTTCTGTACTCATTGCTTTCCATGTGACAGATCAAACAAATTGGGATAAAAATCTTTTTTTGCTTCAAATGGCTTTTAATTATGCCAAACATGAATTGCACAAAACAATCCTGTTCAAACTTGTGTTTACCTTTGTCCCAAATATCCCTTTGTCAAAGACTTGTTACTGATTGATCCTAGGGATGTCATAATATTTAGGCACCTTTTCCCTGAAGAATTAAAGCACTATAATTTCAAGAGTTGTGCCAAGTATAATAAAGAATGCATTTATAATCCTTTTCGTGTAGGTAACCTTGTTCTGTGCAAAGCATACCCTGTCAGCAGGGCAGTTGATAATAAAATAGCAAAAATGTCTTACCGTTGGACGGGCCCATATCAAATCCAACATTTTTTTGACGCCAGTCACTGCCGCTTTGGCTTAGTCATTTTCAGTAGCATTCATTACAAGAGTTCATGTCTCTCATTAGAACAGATTTCATTCTACAAAATAATTTTTCCTTTTTGTGCTGTTTAGGAACTGCAGACTGCAACTATGCAGTTATTTATTTGATTTTACAACCACACAATTTATATCTCCCTTTGAAAAAATGATTAAAATAATTCAGTAACATTTGTTACTTGTTAGATCCTGACTTGGTCTTGATTGTAGATTAATCACCCACTGAGCAGAGTCATTTTGGGATCCATGTCATTTGAGTGCTCTTACCTTTAAAAAAAAAAAAAACGTGGTACTAAGTTAAATTGATTCTATGTTAAATTTGTTTGTCTTCTTAGCCAATAATGTTTTTGTGCTCTGAATTTAGATTGTTTGGTTGTTATATATGTATTATTGAATTTTTTTTAATGTTTGGTGTCTATTTAATCTGGTGATAATTACAGTTGAATATTTTTGGTTATTTTGTATTTCTTTAAGAATTGAACTAGTTAGGTTCAATATTAATCATTGTTTTGCAGATGTGACATATTCATGTTTATTTGTGTCACTGTCTCTTTCTTTACGTTATCTGTTAATTCTGGGAATATTTGGTACTTAATGTTATTATATCATTGTGATATGGTTGACGTTAATGGTAATTAAATTTTGTATTTAATTTGGTGTAAGATATCTGATTTCTACACATTGCAGTTTTTTTTTTTTTACCTATTCTACCTTATTGTTTACAGGGTCCCATTCTGTGTTTGACAGTTAAGTGTTTTACAGTTTTACATGTTAATAGTTGTGAATTTATAGTGGAACCGCGTTATAACGATAGTCGACAATGGCAAAATAAATTATCGCTATAGCGAGTTATTGTTATAGCGAGTTATCATTATAACAAAAGCCTCGTCTCTTTCTTTGACCTACCTCTTCTTCTCCTGTCTCCCCCCCTTCTCTTCCTACCTCATTGAAACCTGTCACGCCTCAAAGCAGAGCTTCCACATGCTTGTTTCCTCTCCATTCTCTTTCACATTCATGTTGCCAATCAATAAATTTCTCCAAACCTTCTTTGTTTCCGTGTAAGGCAGAGGATAGCCAACCTCTCAGGGTGAGAAGGGAAGAGGTGATTTTTGGTGGATTGTTGTCACATGTTTGAGTTTTGCAGTTTTAGGCGCACTTTAGTTCGGTTTACAAAACAAATTCACTGTACATACAAAATTTTCATCGTGCTGTATCTATTTGACAGTCATACAAATAGTTCAACTTTGGTACAATGGATTTAGTAAATAACTGTAAAAGAAAACAGCACAGCATTGATACAAATGTAAGTACAGTACATACATACATACATACATACATACTTACTGTAACTGAAGGTATACGTAAACGAAGATTTGTAGTGTTACTAGCACGAAGCCAAGGTGGCTTATCTTGCGGAAACAAATTGTGACTGGCGAGACTCTGAATGGTTCCGATATCTCCCGAACGCTTCGGACTGTACTGCCAATGCCAACCGTGTTCTGATGCGTGCCAGACTATCGAGGGCCGGATTATCACGGCCTTACTGTATGTATATATATATATATATGTTTCCGCTCATGCAAATTCCTTCTTCGTTTCTCGCCATACAGTGTGTAGTTGCCTTGGATCTTGGTCTTATTTTGAATCCATTATGTTAGGATGATATAAGTTTTATTGCAGATTTTTTATTTCATGACGTAGTAATATTATTTTCACTTCCCGTTATTATCAAAAGTGTGTTGGTTATTTTAGCAGTTTGTGGCATGGGCCGGTGATCTTGTGGCCAGCCATTTCTTCCGGAGTGATGCAAATTGTAAACCCATTCGTGGGATGGCCATTTTAACCATGATAAAACTACTTTCTGCAGTCGCCCCGCAGTAGTTTCCTATTAAGGAAAGATGTAAGAATTTTAATTTTTGTTGGTTTCGCTCGCTGCATGACCTATGGGTGTGGTCCAAGCCTTTTCTGTGAACTGATGCGCTACATCACGTGAAAATTTAACAAACAAATTTTGGACAGTTCAAGAACAAAATTTTTGTCTCAACAGATTTTTGTTTAAAAAAAAAAAAAAAAGGTTTATTCTAAATAATGTGAATTTCAAAAAGATGTGACAGTGGGTATCCAATGACTTATTTATTGGCCAAAATAAAAGTTATATAAACTGTTGTCGAAATGTAAACAAAAGCAAGCAAAATAATACTTAAAAAAAAAAAAAACTTAATATACCCATGTTACAAAAGTGGCAAAAAATATTTTTTATAGATCTATAAAAATTTTGCAAAATGAAGAGATTTTTTTACTTGCATCCTTGCCATTGTCCTGGTGTGAGTGCGTGTGCGTGCAGGCAAACGCACGCACGTGTGCACGTGCACGTGCATGTGACACACACACACGTGTGTGAAATTTTCTAGCTGTCGTGTTGTGATTGAGAAATTTTGATTTATACCATCAGTCATGACTTTAATGTAATAAGAAAAACAGGAGCATGCCCCTCTAATTTGCTTTCTGTAGTATACTCTTGAGTACCTAGGGATCTATATGCCACCTTCCATTTATGTGCGATCTTGTGTCAAGGCAAGGTTACTTAAGGGTGTAGACATTTCAGTCACGATGGTGGTACATAACAATTATAATTATCAAATTAGTTGAAATGGACTTTCTGTCTGCCTTTTTATATGATATGCCACATGAAAAAGTTGTGTTTCTATGTATTATCTCTGGAAACAATTGACAAATTCGTACCAAATTGTGCAAACAAATAGTACTGCAGCAGGTGGTGGAAACTGGTATGTTTAAATAGGTCAGGCATTTATTTTGAAAATAGTGGTTATATAAATATTTTAGCTCAGTATATTTTACTAACAAAACAAATTCCAAATTAACTTGGTATGCGGGCAGTATTTATTACAACCATCAAATTTGCCTATAGAGCTTCATTTTTCTGCAATTTGTAAGATAGCCCCATAATAAAGATAAAGTTTTAATTTCATATTTCAGGAAACACTCAACCGATTTTTATTAAATTTGGTGAAGAAGTTATACTGTGATAGGCCATATTAATATCTGTATTTTTTAACATCTTCAATCCCAGACCTGTGTATTGCTGACCGAGCTGTTTAAAGAATGTCAGCCAAATTTTGCAACACAAAACTAAAACTGTTATTTTATACAAACTAAGAGTTAGGATCATGAAAATTTTTCAACTTATAAAACACTCACTCTAGTACTGTTCTTACCTTTTTCCATCAAGTCTGTATGGTGGGTCTTTAGCTGGAGCTAGAGTGTTGCCAGACTATGAGATTACAGTTAAAAGATTGTATGGACAGAACAATTAATTACACATACAAAGTACATAATGGAAATTTTTCATACGAACTAACAACCTTGTCAGAAATATTTTTTGCCTATTTAAAAGTGATACACTACTGAGATTCTCAACCTAGATTATCAAAAAATGTAAACCATTATTCAGGCACAAATTGAAACATTTTTTGTGTTGTTCAAACACTTGTACGAATTATTCAAAAATTCTCGCTCACTATTAAGAGATAATTCCAAGAAATAAACAGGTAATAATAAATTCCCACAGTTAGTGCTGCTTTCCCTATTGTAATTCTGTTTTCATTCAGTAGAATTTCTCTGATAAAGTTCTTCCTTGCTTTGATCTTTTATTTATAAGATCTCTCTGAACTGCTGTGTACTATCATAATAAATAAGCTTCAAATTTGGCACTTCATCTTCCTTCTGTTTACATGTTTTAGTTGGAGAATAATCCAGTAGTTTCTCTTGTACACTCTTGTAAAAGCACTCGGCACTCGTGTTGCAAGAGAGGTAAAATGTATGAACAAGTGCTCAGTTTTATAAAAATTGGTGTAATACTTAATCATGAAAGTAGTATTTATATTTTATGTATTTTCTTATCATTTGACATTGAACTTATCACTATTAGGCAGTAATCTACCCTTTTTCACATTTTTATTCTGTTTACTGCTATTATTACACTGAAACACAATGCAGTACTACACATTAACTAGAATCTTGTAAAGATGCACATCGAATCCACTCTATTTATTACTTAAAACATGCAATAATAAAACAGTAAAATTAATTGGTATTATTGAAATACTGAATCACTGAAGTTTTACAAACTTATTCTTGTTTGGGCAGACATTGATACATAAAGCATGAGGAGGGAAAGCTCTCTGGTGAAAATGGCAGCCTAGCTCTCTACCTGCCTGCCACCCTGGCCGCCAGATGACTGCAGGGAACCAGCAGTAGAGTAGGGGGAGATGCGCATGCCCTATAGTCCATTCATGGTCACTTCCAACTTTTATGAAGCCCTGCTTAAGTTGTATTTTTATGATATTCCTCCACCTCATGCAAACAAAGCTTAACCAAATCTAGAAAATTATACCAAAGGGACCATTCACTGCATTCGTGTGCACTCAGTGTAATAATATTTCGCACAAGAACTATTTCTTTCAAGGTATTACCAATACATCTGTTTTCTCACTGGTTTATCCATATTAATTATAAATATGATGTTATAATTTATAGATAGAATACAAGTAAATTTAAAATTTAACCAAAAATAAGGTACCTTTACGTTAGCACAAGTATAAAATTCTAATGATACGTGGAATATTTAGGAAATAATCAAATACGTCTTACATAGGTGATTTTTCAAAGATTAGATACAAAAAGTGTGAAAAAACTGTGAATAGACTATACCATCTCTTTCAGAGTTGAGTCGAGTCGCGTCATTCTTAACAAAGAGGGCTTGGGAACTCTTTCTTAGTACCATGCCCTGAAACTAAAGAGACAGATGGACATCACATTAATTTTTTGTTCCATCTCAAACTTCTCTTTGCTTGTGGAATGCATCTTTATACATTAGTTTCTAAGCAATACAAAACTTAAATTTATATCATAAAAATGTTAGAAATATGTTACCAAAAGCATTTAACGCTTAAGCAGTTTGTGTACCTTCCCTTACAAAGTAAGTATCATGAAGTCACCTCCCTTACCTCACTGTCTACCTCCATCATTTTCTTTCACTTATACATACTGTGTGCTTGTTCATATCCAGGTAACTTCTAAACCCTTACACAACATTTTACCACACTTGATTTATGTATAGTATTTAATAAAGACAGCTGACCTCAATCATTTTTTAACTCTCTTGAATTTTTGTCAAAATGGAGAGCTTAAACTTTTGGAGTAATATATTTATTTTATGTGCCATCTAGACCGTGCCATCTAGACCGTGCCATCCATAGCAAGGGGCACAAGGTAATTACACCCATTGTCATAAAAAATTACATGAGGAGGAACTACTGGATTCAGTTGAAATTTTATTGGTGTGGTGGTACATACAAAAGCAGGAGTGATTACAATACCATTCCAGTGGGACAATGTACTGTCCACTTTGGCACAGAAGGGCACAATCAGTATTTTGTCAGACCACTTTGTACCAATGTTACTTGAGTAAGTATCATGATGCTTGAACTGAGACAAATGCTGTATGTTATCATGCAGCAGATTTGCCCACATTTGCAAGTTATGCTCCAAATCACAAACATTTTGACATGGAAACAATACACTGAGGCGACAAAAGTCATGGGATACCTCCTAATATTGTGCCGGACCCCCTTTTGTCCAGCGAAGTGCAGCAACTCGACGTGGCATGGACTCAACAAGTCGTTGGAAGTCCCCGGCAGAAATATTGAGCCATGCTGCCTCTATAGACGTCCATAATTTTTCAAGTGTTGCCGGTGCAGGAGTTTGTGCCCGAACTGACTTCTCGATTATGTCCCATAAATGTTTGATGGGATTCATGTCGGGCGATCTTGGTGGCCAAATAATTTGCTGGAATTGTCCAGAATGTTCTTCAAACCAATTGCGAACAGTTGTGGCCTGGTGACATGGCGCATTGTCATACATAAAATTGCCATCGTTGTTTGGGTACATGAAGTCCATAAATGGCTGCAAGTGGTCTCCAAGTAGCTGAACATAACCCTTTCCAGTCAATGATAGGTTCAGTTGGACCAGAGGACCCAGTCCATTCCATGTTAAAACAGCCCACACCATTATGGAGCCACCACCAGTTTCACAGTTTCTTGTTGACAACTTGGGTCCATGGATTTGTGGGGTCTATGCCACACTGGAACCCTACCATCAGCTCTTACCAACTGAAGTTGGGACTCATCTGACCAAGCCACAGTTTTCCAGTCTCTCTAGGGTCCAACCGATATGGTCACGAGCCCAGGAGAGGCACTGCAGGCAATGTCGTGCCGTTAGTAAAGGCACTCGAGTCGGTCTTCTGTTGGCATAGCCCAGTACAGCCAAAGTTTGCCGCACTTTCCTAACGGACACGTCCGTCGTACGTCCCACATTGATTCCTGCGGTTATTTCACGCAGTGTTTCTTGTCTGTTAACACTGACTATTCTGCGCACACGTCATTGGTCTCGGTCATTAAGTGCAGGCGGTCGGCCACTGCGTTGTCCATGGTGGGAGATTATGCCTGAAATTACGTATTCTTGGCACACTCTTGACACTGGATCTCGGAATGTTGAATTCCCTAACCATTTCCGAAATGGAATGTCCTATGCGTCTAGCTCCAACTACCATTCCGCGTTCAAAGTCTGTTTATTCCCTTCGTGCGGCCATAATCACGTCAGAAACCTTTTCACCTGAATCACTTGACTACAAATGAAAACCCAACCAATGCACTGCCCATTTATACATTTAGTACGCGATACTACTGCCATCTGTATATTTGCATATTCCTATCCCATGACTTTTGTCTCCTCTGTGTATTACCTTGTTGCAAAACTATAAATTGTGTTTTTAATTCTTGGAAATGTCGTTCTTTTTAGTATTGTTATAATAAATTTTCTTGTAATTTTGAAATTACAATGAACATTTCATGTTATATTAGCAGCTGTTTATTAAGCTCCTGTTTTGTAACTGTGAAAACCATGTTATACTTCCCCTTTATTTGGTTTTGGTTACTAAGTCAGCATTGCCTTCTTATTTGAATATGGTTGTTTCAATCTCAGAATTGATTTAAATTCAAATGGATTGAATGTGTAATATTTTATAGAAAATCACTCGGTTCTGTAATTGATTTCTTACTTAATTTTCCACTTACTATCTCATGCCAAAACACATGAGTTGATCAGTGTGGCAAACTGTTGTAATACACATCAAATTTGGCATTAACCTGAAAATTGTGTAACATGAATATTAGTGGTTTTAAAGTTATAGCTTGAATAGTAAAATATGTGATTTTTCAATGTTGAATATAGTAACTTTTTTTAAAATATCCATACCTGTTCAATAAATTATAAAATAAAATCTGTGATATCAGCATAGTTGTTAGGAATTTGTGTTATGCTGAAAGTTATTGTTTATTTTTATTTTATTTCAGGAATCGCATGCTACACATTCACTTTTTACGATTTGGCATTGATTGTTCCCAGTGGTTGCTCAAAGCAATGTGTGGCAATGTAGAGATACGGACAGTATATGTTGGTCATCAGCAGGCCCGTGCAGTTCTTGTTTCTCGATTAAGTTGTGAGAGAGCAGGCACCAGGTAACATATGTTTACATGAATTTATTTAAAAAAATTTTAAAACAATATTACATTCAACCAAAACAAAAATGGTAATTCCATGTAAATCATGAAATAAAAAATTATGGAATCTGTAATATTTTTAATCTTTATTAAAATTACACAGTATTTTGCTTTATTCTCTGAATGAGATAAAACATTTTTTTAAAAAGATTTTTACCTATAACTGGTGGATGATGGTGACAATTTGTCTTGCACACAGTAAGAAAATTTTACAGATTTCAGAGGTTTACAGAAATACATTAGCTATAACTCTTTTTCATAATTCACCTATTATGTAGTGTTCACATTATTTTAAAGAAAAGGTGTATGCTTATATAATGTTAATTTATATTATAAGATAAATGCAATTTTTCCAAGATGGCAGTCATTTGCTTTTAGAATTCAGATCACTGTTTTTTTTTTACCACTTTATACCCTATCCTGCTGCATTGAGGTTGCATTTTGAAATTAAATTTTGGCATTAATTTTAAAGGAATTTAAATGTGTGTGTAAATATTTGTGTGTACGTGATAAAGTTTATGTGTGTGTGATAAAATACCATAGCAAACATCAGTTACCAGATCAAACTGATTAATAATGCATGTATAAATACTTAAGATTTCTCTACACAAAATTCCCACTACATACTCAATAATTACATAAGTGACAAGCCTGTTAATATAACACAATCCAGAGAGAAAAGAAACACATACAGGGAACAATGAAATCATACACGCTTACATATTCATCTAGATAATTATACGTGGCATACTGCAAGAAAATTAACATACAAACACTAATCACAGCAAATAAAATACAGTAAGTCACTTTAAATCTCATTTACTGAAGCAAATTTAAGAAAATTTTGTAACGCTGCCCTTCTCATTAACCAGTAAATTTGTAATCAAATGCCCACGCTAGTTTAAAAAAAAAAAAAAAAATATATATATACCTCCATTAACATGTTGAATTATGATTAAAATTTACACTTTAAATGTGATCCGATAATAAATACAATTAACAAACTTACACAAAATAATGTCGTGGGCATTACTTAAACATCACCAAAATTATTTTTACTCAGTTATAAGATGTCTTAATTACCAAATTATATTGACATTGTTCAGCCTTAGTTTTGGTATGGACATTTTATATGCTTGTGGTCAGACTGTCTAAATTTACTAAGTTACAGGAAATTTAACAAAATATTATACCCATCATTTCCAAAAGTTCTTTTAAATTATATTGAAGAGTAAATTCTGGAAATTAATTTCCATACAGTTAATCAAGAATGTTACCATTCTAACATCTTCACAGCATCTAGGCGAAAAGACACCTTTGATGCACTTAAAATCTAAACCTATTATTAATTATGAAATGTGACATTTTGGAACTTTTCTTAAATGTCTCTCCCTACCTATGATACTTTATTAGAATGAAAATGTATGTTCACCGCAGCTGGCGCCCTGGGGCGAATATGTGCACAAGCGTCCGCCATCTTGGATGATGTTTCAGTGGCCATCTTTCATGACTGCGACCTTGACTATGCTAATCATACAAATGTCATCTATGTTAATCATGCAAATTGCATTTATGCAAATCACAGTAATGCTAATTGCGTGCATATGCAAATGCACGTCAATCACTCGCCTTCTTGCCTTCATCTGCCTTCATCTGCCCACCCCTGCCATCTTGGATTCTTTGCTGATGTACTAGCATTTTTGCTCGCTAGAGTGCAGTAGACACATGCATTTCCCCATCTGCCTGCCAGGGCACCACTGCTATCTGCCTGCCCTGCCATCTTAAATTCCTCGCTGTTATACTACTACCGCTCGTGGACGCTAGTGTGTAACACACATGTGTTTCCCCATTCGCCTGCCAGGGCACCATTGTCTTCTGCTAGGATAACCACCACTATCTTCGTTTCTCCCATCGCCCATCAGGAGTGCCACCACCGTCTTCGTCATTTCCGATGGCAGACAGGAGCACTGGCGCTAAGGTTGAAGCCTGTCACATAGCGGGCTTGACGGTCGCCATATGCGCATTATTTGGAGCAGGAGAGTAAAAAAAATGCTGGAGGCACACTGTTTCGTTCCGCAACCCTCAATATTTCAGCCAAGCGCCTTGACCACAAGACCACTGATAAATGGCGGTAAGTGACCGCTGGAATGTGGTGCACATACATACCACAAAACCACACACACACACACACACACATATATATATATGACCTATAAACAAAACAATAAAAAAAATATGTCAATGAGAGCTGGAAGCCATGCCTGCCCCCGCCACTACCCCTACTGAAGTCTTTATAAATAAGTTATATATAAAAATTCATAATCATTAGCAAATGTAACAAGTGGTCATATAAATAAATCTATGTACACAATTGTACTGTGTGCATGACTTATGCACGTAGCACTGGCTTTCTGCGTGCCTCCATAACATTAGCTATTCTACACATGAAGCGAAGCAAAGCTGACATGTGCAAGCATGCCACCCTAGGTGCCACACGTAGCAGTTTTCTAACAACTACTGCAATTAGCTGCAAGATTAATACTAATTACAATTATGTGCACAATCCATTTTCTTCATCAGCGTGATCGCTCAAGGATGATGATGCCTTATGTTCACCACATTGCCCTCACCCTTCTTGACCGTCCACATGGCATAACCATGTGCACAGCTCCCCGGACTTGGGACCAAGGGCAGTACACTATGCCAGAAAAAACAACAGTGAATTACAAGCATAGTGTACAGGGGGCTTACAATGCTGCAAATGAATGCCTCCCACCTAAAAAAATTCAAAGCAGACAGAGGAATGCACAGAAAGACGACTGCAACACAAGAAGAGTCTAGAAAAAGAGATGAAGAGAGAAATTGGGGACAGCGCTGTAATAAAGAGGAAAAACAATTGCGATACCAACACCATTTACTGCAGTGTGTGTGTGACATGAATACCATTTCACACTCAGAACTCCTGCTAGGATAAGAATTGAGCCCCCCAGGAAGTGGCTATAAACCTCAGGCCAGAGGCCGAGATGCCAAATCNTTCGTAGGTAAACATACTGGGGGTAAGTTTGAAAGTTTCTTAAAAAAAAAAAAAAAAAAACAGGATCCCTACATGATATATCGGCAACACACCTGGCAAGATGATGATGCCTTGCAAGGGCTACAGAGTGCTGTTAGAAAAATAATGGAAATGCATCTGTAATTGACAAGCCAGCATTATACAAATAGGTAGCTTGTCCCAATGCTCATAAGAAATTACCCTGCGTATATCCTGCCGCATGGAATAAAACAGAAAACAGGACCTCCACAGGACATATTGGTGACACACTTGATAACATTAATAATACCTCTTGCACGGGTTATAGTGTGCTATCAGTCGTCAACAGCAACACACCTGACAAGATAAGAAATACCTCTTGCATGGACTACAGTATGCAGCGGGAAAAAAAGCAATCATTATACACACAGGTAGCTTGACCCAGAGCTCAACATATGAAGAAATAGTCACAATTTTCCTGTATACCCATAATGAACAGTAGGAACCTCATTGCCCAGGATCTGCCATTTCTCATCCATCCAAGTGAGTGTTGATTCGTTTGTGCATTGGGTATATAATACGTGATGGTACAACAGAATGCTGTTAATGTTGACCCTCATAACCTGTCATCGCAGCAGAACATTCTTGTACTCTGCAAATCAAATCTTATGTTTCATGACACACGTCTGGACTCCTTTGGCACGCTTCACCTCTTTGCCTCGGCAGACTTAACTATACAGCTTGGCCCTCAGGCCAACAAATTCTACTGTATAATTCCCATCAGACTAATCCTTAAACTTGCTGATAACCTTCTGGTTTGCAGTCAAGTAGTAGTGATGAGTGGGGGGGATAGGCACTGGTGTCGAATTCTACCATGAACATCTGATCTGGGGCAAGGTCTCTGTAGAAATCGGTGGTGACAATCTCGTAGACAAAGGAGTCTGTGTCCATGTAGGCGAGCGCTATGATACTGCCATACCTAGGCTGCATTATGTCATAATGCATGTGGTATATTAGCGTCTTCTACAGGTCAAGTATCGCAAAACCAGCATAGATGGACTTATCGAATAATACATGTTCCAGTTTAACAAATGATAGATTGTCTAGATACACTGTCCAACATTTGAAAGCAGATTTGAAAATAAGTTTTTTGGCATGTTGTTCTGTGCATATGAGCTCCATACGCTGGCATTTATGCTTATTCTCCATAAGCTTGCCATATGTTGCATTATTTATAAATTTGTAGTAATCCTTTTCAAATTAATTTGTGACTGTCTTGCGGTTCTCCATATTCATCTCGATACAGGGCAGCAGCCATTCCTTATGTCTGAATCACAGCACTCTATGTATCTTCGTTAGCTTTAGCCCATGACTAATTGCCTTTTTCAGATTACCGTAATGCACAATGTAATTGTTATTGCCATTCAATGTCATAAGTTTCTGTTTTTTGGATGGGGGGTGCACTCGTTCACAGGCAGAAACGGGAGATTGCGATGTTGGGCATGGAGTTTTGGAGGATACTCTACATCTACCTCCAATATGTACCCTACATCGCAGTCATGGGGCATGGACATAACATCAATGTCAATTGTGGACCACTTAAAGCCTGCGTACAGTAAAGACAGAAACATGGCCCAAACATAAAAATTGTTAGCATCTACATATTGGAGATAGACAGACAGCTTGCCTGCATCATACGTGTCGGGCACATTTTTATTATTCATCGTGCAGTGACGTTTGAAGCATTGAGCCACCCCGCCCAGGATACCAGGCTCGATAAATAGGTGCACGTTGTAGTTGCTGAGAAGTTCAATTTCCACCTTCGACTCCTTCAACATGGCATCGAATGAGAATCCAGGGGCGCTTATGTACTGGACACAAACTAGCCCGTACGTGGTTAGACAGTCCCTGGAAATTCTCAAACACGTTACAAAATATCAAGATGTCAGTTTTGAGATATAGTGCAGAATACTCCCAATAGTGTGAGGCATCCAATTGTCTCCCAGACCCGTTGTGCATGTTGGTGATCTTGCACGCTGATGTCGCTGTCGTTTGGCCTGTTGTGGAAGGAGTTCATAGGCGGCAGCTGTGACTGATCGAGTTTCCCCCACAAGTCGACATAGTCGTAGGGGAACATTCCTTTCCGCGTCACAAGCTCGAGTTCATCTGGCATAAAGAAGACAGCGGTGGTCAAAACTCAGACGAAGAAAGATTCTGCGCTGGTGTCACGAGCCTGGCAGACACGAACCAGAATGTGTCTATAAATTGTACAGTAAAGTTGTCATTCAAACTTTTGCTAAATGTAATTAATTTCTCTTCCATGAGAGGAATAATAAATATCTCTTGCGTAACATAGCCGAATTGCGTAACAATAAAATTCTCATCATAAAATAAATTGCAGAACGTCACAGTAGGTCTCTTGGTGACGGCGGAGCTTGTTGCACGAAGAGCCAATATAATTTCAGGTAAGGTGGTTGTGATCGTGGACTTTGGGTTTCTTTATTGTGAAGGAACTGGAGCTGCAGCAGCAGCAGCAGGCGATGGCAAGAGCATAGGCAGTCCGTTCATCCAGTCAGCGGTCTAATAGGCTCGGACTGGCTGGAAATGGCCTTTACAATATTGCCAATGTGCATGATTTCCTTCATAAATAGCTTGGTGGCATTTTCCTCTGCATACAATATTACATCGGCAAACAAGCGGGTCGTCTTTGAAGCAGGAACGATGTTGTTGTCCATCTTGACATATATGCCATAACTGTACAGATTATGCTTCTGGTATCCGTATGTAAATGAAGTAGCAAAGTCCAGCTGACAGGTCTGCACGGAGACTAGCATTGCATCATAGTCAGCGTACACCATCATTGGCACCTTATCAGCATTATAAAAGTTCTTAAATTTAAGCACATAAGGCGTGCCATTCTTCTGCAGTGGAGGCATTTCTGCATGAACCGGAGCATACTCATTGCAGTACCCCTTGTGCTCAGCTAGCGTCTGTTCACCCGTGAGACCTGTAACGCGCGGAATGTCTTGGTAGCGTTTCAAGCATCGCTTACATATGTGGAACCTCTCATGTG
>NQII01000005.1:2079989-2119989 GCA_002778355.1 Clitarchus hookeri | reverse complement strand
ACTATTATATTACCTACAGCACGTTTTTTGGTTATCAGAGGTTAGAAGGGCACATTTTATAAAATGTGTCACCTTTCGAATTACAGAAGTTATTGATTGAGTTATTGGTGGTCCTTTTGCTGACTGTAAGATCAATGAAAGGTGTGAGCTTCTGGCCGAGACATTGAATGCTGCCCAGTCGCAGGGGCTCTTGGCGATGAAGACTTTCAGTGGGGCAACTGCAGAGTTCCCTGTTGAGGCCAAGTCCCATATGTCCCTCAACTTCAACAAGGGCATCATCTGGTGTCCCAACCTGATTGACATCCTGGAAAGCGAGGTTGTATGTGAACTGCAAAACCAGTAAGTCATTGATGTTTGCCATGTGCTGAAGACAACTGATGGTGTTAAGTCACCTACAACTACTCTCATCTTGACTTTTGATGTGCGTTACCTCCCTTCCATTATAAAAGTCGGGTACTTGAATGTGCGTGTTAAGCAGTTTATTCCTGTTCCTCTAGTTTATAAAAATGTCAACAGTTTGACCATTCATCTGCAAAATGTAGGAATCCACCAGCTTGTCCGAAGTGTGCTGACCCACCGCATCAGATACTCCTTAATGCAGCAAGCCTCTGAGGTGTGTGAACTGCAACAAAGGACACCCTGTTTGGTTGAAGAAGTTCCCTGTATACCAGGAGGAGCAGGCTGTTAAGCAAATCTGGGCCACCACAAGGTTTCCTTTATCGAGGCATGGAAACTATTCTATGCTCTTCAGGGCCCGAAGCCTGTTGTTCCTTATAGTGTTGTTGCCAATATTCGACCAGTAGCAAAGGATGCATGTACTCAGTCGATGTGGCTACCCAGACCGAAGTGTCTGCGAGTGCACTGAAGCCACAGCAAATTCCGTACTGCGTACCATGACTGTTGGTACGCAGTGTGGGCCAGCTGAGAAAATATTGTCGAAACCTTCTGGTAGCAAATCTTGTCAGCAAGCCGCTGCGAAAAAAGTTTACAAGTCAAAGACTTCCATCACATACATCCCTTCCTGTGAGTGAACCTGATCTGCAGGATCCCGTCAACTTGCCAGCCTTTCTCTCCTGAGCCAGAAGCCGAGATGATGGTTGATGTTGATTCACAAAACACTGGCAAAGTTCCACGGGGCTTTAAGCCATTGATCAACAAACATAGGGGTAAATTGAAATAATTTTTCCGCACACTTTGTGTCCATATCTCGTGTCCCTCGTACAGTGGAACTGCCAAGGTTACTTTCATAACCTAGAACTGAAACAGCTCCTAGTGTCCCTCACCCCTACAGTCGTTTGCCTTCAGGAAACACACTTTTGTCCCACTGATACTGCCTCACTTCGAGTTCACATGTTTTACTGCCTGGATAACGTGTTGGACCGTGCCTGTGGCGGTGTCTATTATGTGGTGAAGGATTCTGTTTTATCATGAATCTGTTGCCCTTCGCACTGTTCTGCAGGCAATTGTGGTCAGGTTGTACTTCAGTGTGTTTGTCACTGTTTTTAGCATGTGAGTATCCCCACACCAGCATGTCAGCTTAGCTGACTTTGATGAGCTTTCATCTCAGCTCCCACCTCCATATATAGTGCTTGGTGACTTCAATGCTCACAATCAGAAATGGGGTTCTGACTAACTACAGAGGCGGCCAGGGTTGTTTAGTCGAGTTGTGGTTCATCAGTTCTAATATTGCCCTGTTGAACACTGGTACTCCTACACACTTCACCACCCACACTGGCACTTCATGCTGTATTGATCTCTCTTTCTGTAGCCCAGCTTTGGTCCCCAACTTAAATTGGTGTGTTTACCCCAATCTCTGTGGAAGTGACCATTACCCAATATTATTGTATTGGGTGTTGTTTGCTGCCCTACCCATACCACGTCGGTGGGTACTTAAGATGACTGCTCATTTTGAGCATTCCCTTAACTTCACTGCTGAGGTTCCCCTTGATGTGAACGTGGCAGTGGCACTCTTTAACTCTGTCTTGTCAGCTAGGGAGGCTGGCATCCCTCAATCTTCACCTCGTGGTAGTATGCCTGTTTCTTGGTGGATTAACGAATGCAGTGCTGCTGTCCGTGCCCAACGACTTGATCTCAGATGCTTAAGTGCTCACTCCACTCAAGCTAACTCTGAGCTCTTCCACGTGTCAGGCTTGGGCGCAACATGTCATCTAAGACAGCTGGCGTAAATCTTGCACACACTTAATTTTGACGCTCACGGTACATCATACAGTAGAGCACCCCTCAACCAGAATCGTCAGGGGAAAGGCTATTCCGGTTGTGGGAAAATTCTGGTTAAGAGAAATGAGGGTGGGATGGTGTGAAAAATAACACATTTTTAGTCTGAACTCGTTTATATGTGGCACATAATTTTAACTTAAGAAATCAATGAGTGTAAATTATTAGTTTTATCCTTAAAGTTAGAAAACCATTAAAAAAAACCACTCCGTACTGTTTATGAAATGTGAGTCATAAAACTCCCGGCGCTGCGTTAATGACCTTCATTCTCAACCTTATAGCGAGGGTTCTTATCTCTTCACGCACGTGGATGCGTGAGTAAGCGAGATCTGGAAATCATGTTACTGTTTGTGTTGACGTGCATATGATAAAACTTCCCGAAGTATAGTCAATCCTGTTGACAGTCTTTCTCATACTGCAGGGCACGTTGGCACAACATACATTTACAAGAGCATGGCTGACGTATTATAGACCAAGTTCACAAAGTACCGTATTTCTGCATGTATAGGCTACACATTTTTACAAAAAAATAACAAAAAGTGGGGTGCTGCTTATTTACGAGATATTGGCATAAAAAAAATCTTCCCCCTAAACCATGTTCAGAAATTTGTCAACGAACAATACGCTGTTTGTTTTAATTTAGTTTCTAAGGAAGTAAAAAAAAAAAAGAAATGAATAGCTCATATATTGTGTTTAAACGCGTATGGGTCGCACCATACTTAAGTCTGCCTGTCCTCGACTGTTCTGGTTTGTATCACCTCCAGCCACCATCCAGCTTGTGCGCTTCCTTTCTCTTTTTTCTTTCACCCTCTCGCTTGGCGTCCTTCCTTTCCACCACCACCACCACCACCCCCTTCCCTAGGCCACAACCGCAGCCGCCCAGCACCAAGCAAGCTTGCTCGCTCCCTTTCTTTTCTTTCTCCCTCCTTCCTCCTCTCTCTCTGGTGGAATGAGACAGCCAGTAACAGCTGTGTGTGTGTGACGCAGCATGCACACATGCACCATACCATTGCCTGCCCGGCAACAGCCGGCCGAGCAGGCAGGCTACGCACGGCGTACATGTTCCGCAATTTAAACGCAGTGTTGAGGCATTTTGGCATAAATACAAAAGTTTTATTTACGCGGAATACTGCGCTGTTGCCACTTTTCAGCAGACGGAGGCCAGGCAGCGCTGCAACGAGGCAACGATAACACTCAACTGCAAATTTATTAGTTTAACGTTGCCTAAGTTTGCTGTTGCCACACTAGCACGACGAAGCCCGGCAATATTTACGGGAATACAACAATTCAGTGCAGCCTATACTTTAAATATTAATTATCCGTAATTTTTCATCAAAAACTTTTGGTGCAGTCTATACACACCAAAATACGGTACATGTACACTAACCCGTTAGAACACTAAATTCTGAAAGCCACACCACTAAAACCAACGGCATGTGTCGCACATTGCCATTAGTAACTGTCACTTGTGTCATTATGCAGCATAGCTGTAGCTGTGCCACTTGGGCTGGCTATCTCTTTATCGTGCTGCAGCTTGTTTACCAGCTAACGTGCATATACAGTCTGGTGTGAGCAACGAAAGACCTCTTGCGAGCGCGGGAAAGTTATGGCACAACATTGCGACGTTTGAATTTTTTTGGAAAATTAGTTCTGGATAATGGGAGTTCAGTTCGAGGGAATTCTGGTTAAGGGGTGCTCTAATGTACCAGTATGTTTATCTGGGACAATGTTCAGAAGCTGTGCAGACAACATCTTGGCATACAGGTTTCTTTCCTTTGGGTCAACAATAATATTGTTACTGAGGAGACAAACGTAGTGAATTTGTTGCGGATGTTTCAAGCAGTGCACATTAAACTCCCTCATTTCAAGCCATCAAAGAGACATATGAGAAGGTGGGTGTTCAATTGGGTGGCTCGGGTGAGGAGAGCTACAACCAGCCTTTCACCCTTCTTGAGTTAGAGCAATCTTGGTCACACTTGTATCATACATCTGTTGACCCCGACAATATCCATTATGCTATGTTGCAACACCTTCCACTTGACGGGATACTGTTTTTGCTGAGGCTCTTTAATAATATTTGGACTTCAGGTGTTTTTCCCTTGAAGTTGTGCGAATCAACCCTTGTACCAACTTTGAATACAGGGAAGGTCAAGGGAGATGTTTCCAGCTATCAACCTATTTACCCTCACCGGCTGTGTCTGCAAGAGCATGGCGCGTATAGTTAAGGCCATTGTTACAACTTTCTACAACTATTAACAAAATAATTTTTACCAAATGTGACGTGTATATCGCACAATTGCTCTATAAGTTTAGTACAAATAGTTTTTACTTTTTATCCTAATTTTTGAAGACAATGCAATCTACAGTTTGTGGTTTAAAATTATACTTAAGAAAATATAAGTGTTCCCAGCAATGCTTTTGTTATGGCACTAAGTCATTGGCAGATAAAAATATATATTTACCCTGATATAAATATTAAATTAAAGAAATACTGCTATTAATTTCTGTGTAATGTAAGTGCACAAAGTCATGATTTTTTCCAAATAATTTTGTTAATGAACTACGTGAATATTTGCACAAAACGCAAGTTTTCCATAAATTTTAATGGCTAAATGAGCTGACATGTGTGTACAAGTAGGCCTTGGGAGTTCAAAAGTTCGTCTACAGAGCATATGATCATCTCTAAGAGTACACGCTAGGCACACAGGATCTTGGGTTCCACATGCACAGAGGAGCGAAGATGTCTCCTGCTGTTACAAAAGTAATCTCCAGAAAAAGAAAAATGTATTTGTCCCGTCGAGACTGCAGGTTTGTATTTACAGTATCCACATGTTAATGTTGATCACAATCACATTCTACAACTGGTATTTATGCTGTTACATACTATAAACCATATTTAATATTTTAAATTATTTCTATAAAAATGTCACATTTAAGGCTGCATACAAAAATAATTCCGGAATCCACACACAGTCTGTTCAATCGCTGTTGACAAGTATCTAGAAGTCATGTCGTTGCTCAGGTTTATTTAAATTGATGAATTTGTTCATGTTTCAGGATTCTCGTAAATTAAAATATTACTTATAGCTCTTAAGCACCCAAAAGTAAAGAAAAACATTTGTTGCAGTTTTGAATTATATACACTTTGCAATATGGAATTACATGTTGTAGTGGTAGTAAGTAGCAGTGGCAACGATGGGGTCCTGGCTGCAGATGCAGGCCGGTAGTAAATCATAGCCTGTGTCCTAACCATAAATTTGGCTGGGCATTTTTTTTATATCCAATCTGATTCAGGCACGTATTCAGAGTGTGGTCTCGAAGGACTGAAGCCCCTCCTGAAATATGAAGATATAATTAATGAATGACATTATGGCAGGAAAGAAACGGAAATTAATTCTGTATTAATGTTACTGTGCAGTACTGCTTGTAGTAATAGTAATGCCTCATTAATATTCAAATTTAAGTATTCAAAATATGTCAGTAATGTTTACAATCATTAAGATATGAATCAATAAATTTTTAATAAAAACCTGCATTGGTAAGTAATTTGTTTCTCAACCCATTAAATATTATGGTTTGTGGTATGCACATTTTATTCTTTAAATGAACACTGCCAGAGGAAGCATGATTAGTCAGTCCTACTGTAAAGAGAATTATTGCTGTGTGTGATGTGCGCATATATAATATACATACATGCAAATACATACTAACAAACACCGGGTATTTGCGAAAATGCATTAATTTTAGAAGATGAGTTTATATTCCCTGATATATATTTACAATAATGAAATGTGTGCAAATTAACACAAAAAAATGCTGGCCTATTGATAGTTCTTAAAAGTGAAGTAATGTAATCATATAGTATTCAGTTGGTAAAAATATAAATAAATAAATTAATTTTTCAATCTGATACTTTAATTTTGACTAATTTTTATTTAGCATGTAGATAATTTTATGCATATTTATAGTCTGTGAAATAAGTACTCAATTGAAACACCCAAACATACATAAGATTAATGAAAACTGCATTGTTCTTCTTTAATACAGGTGTAACTCAATGAAAGCAGTTGTGATGGGGAATAAAACTATATAGGGCTAATGATGGGTAGACTTCGGGAGCATCACAAATTGGTTGAACACCAAAAACAAAGTTACGCATAATTTGGTAAATATATAAGTGCATAGTACCTGTACTCTCATACTATGTTCTATAGCAAGGTTGGAGAATGCTCAGATTGCACTGTTATCTCTGTCACACTTCAAAATTGACACATAATAAATAATATTGCTAGATGTGAAATATTCATTAGAAACACTGCGTGTGTGATTTTACTTTACAGAACCAATACATTTTATATGTGCTAGGTTAGTAAACTTTTCATGTCAATGGAAGAGTTCAAAGACAAACCCTAACAGTGCATCTAAATTTACTCATCTACAAGCATAGATTGCTTATTTTCCTTATTAGGAGTGGAGTGATTTGGAGGGCTCTTAACATCGAGGTCTTAAGAGCTGATCCCTATTAGGATTATAGGTGTAAAAATACACATGTTTGTGGAGAGACTATTGCCACACAAATTTCATGAAAATTACGTATGTATTTTACAGTGATTCCCTGCCCCCAAGCTGTTAGCCTCTTCCCGCACGCTTTTGGCACCCAATTGCTGCCACTAGTTGATAATTATTAAAACATTTAATGATAATTATGATTATTGGAGAGCATGTGCTGCAGAAAAAGAAAGAATTCTCTGTTTCTAATTTTACTGTGGAATATCGTTAGTTTTGCACCCGCGGCTACTTTAATTGCAGAGCTTATGGAAATGAAGACATAGCTTCTACCATTATGCCCTAGAAGCTTCCTCGACGCTACCCGAAAATAATTGGGTAATGGAAATAAATGTAACACCAGAATCTGACCTGCCTCCACTGCTGGTTGAATGACCTGATGTTACAGGAAATTGATCCTGTTATGGAAAATCTCAAAGGTTGAGCTGTTGATGTACCTCATTTCATGACTCAATATCAAACATTAAAATGGTACCACAGATAATATAATTTCTTTGGTTTTAAATTATTTATTTAAAAGTTCACTTACCACAAGTGATTCACAGCTGTTCCCATTTGAGTAAACTTTTTAAAGTTAAATTTAACTTAACGTCTTAGTCCTTTGACTGTGTACGTGATGTGGTGGCTATGACGTTATTTCACATGCACCGCTTTGAATGAACCTACTTGGTGATGCTGAGGGTGTGATTCAGCTGACACTTTTGGTAAGCAGACAACGTCTTATATATGCCATTTTTTTCTAGAAAAGTAAAATTAATTTTTGTCTTTTGATAAATGCTAAAGTTAGATTTCAACAATTAAACTGAAGAAGGGGGAAGGAGTGGTGGTTGCATATCAAGAATTGAGTATGATTTGGTAGCTACTCATCATTGTTTACACAAGCACCCAAATCGCTTCCTTGACCCTTCATTAAATGCTAAAGAGCTATGAACAACAGTTTACCGTTAGCGTGAATTTCTGTTCACGTAGTTTCTGGTTAGAGGTAGTGAGTTACACTATGAGGAAAGTTTTGTTACTATTGCTATTGGCATTTTCCTAATTTTACCTAGTGAATAATTGGTTTTTACGAATGAAGAGATAAACATGGGTGTATTGGGGGACTTAATTAAGCTGCCAATTTGCATATCGTTGGGTACCTTGCAGAATTCACATTTTGCCTTTTTTTCCTGATGAAAGAATGCGTATACGCTACTTCCTCTTTCCCTCAAGTAGTTATATGTAGCACCTACATAGGTGCGTACAGTAATGTAATTGCTGCTTAAAAGTGTTTGCTATTAAAGCATGTAGTTTTCTGAAATTTCCCTGCCCTACTCTCGTCTTAAAGTATAGCCCCAAATCTATGATTTCATGCAAAAATCTGCAGCACTCTGCTTCCCAAAGTGCGAGCATTATCGAGCAAGGCCGCACTGATTTACCGGCTTTGTATTGTCCCCCCTAATTGTTGCATACATTTTTACGCACAATTAGGGTAAAATTAATGAAGCAGGTAAATTAGTGTTGTAGCCCTTTTTTTTTATTTCTGAAAAAATATTTAATTAATTTTTTATTTGTGTTCTTGAGGTGTTCACAATTTTCCTAGTCTTAATAGGCCTCACCTCTATCGTCATTATCATCTTGTATATGAAATATACTATTGTGACTATAGGATAATGCTTTAGTATGAATAGTACTATCAATAGGTACCAGTATTTTGAATTGCTAAATTTTCCTTCAGATGAGCCCTTAGTCTTGATAACTACCAAGACCCTGAGAGTGAGTTGCAGTTTCTTAAACTCGAAAGCGTACTCAGATTGAATGAAAGGAATGCGCATTATGAAACCTTATTCTTCCTGTTCACATCCAGTGAAGACTATGGCCTCGATTACATCTTTTTGCCAAGCCTTCACTTGGAGCCTGGTGCTTCTGCATCGTTTTGGAGCTCCACTGTGGCCACAGATTGTACTCCATTTCTACCACTTTGAACAATTTAAGCAAACTAGGCTACTGATTTATGATATTGTTAACATTGTTCAGTCCTTGCAACATTTTCTTTTAGAGCAATAGTTTTTGAACTATTTGTTTATTCACTTTTAAACTATAGACAAAATACAGACTGATTTTTGTCTTCTGAGCATTTCTAGTATTAACACTACAGGAATGTAGTCAAGTTACGTTTAATATTATTTTTGTGAGCAAAAACTCAGATTTGTTGGAAAAGCGGTAATTATTAAGTTTAGGGGCTTTTCTGTAAAAATAAAAATAATTAATGGAAAATGGTATATTTCCACTCTACTAATGATGCAGAACATGAATATACTAGGGGCATTAACGTCCGACTAATTTCATAATATGTGCCCACCTAACCTAACAGAACCTAACCCCACGATGAGTGAATCACTATTTTACATTTTTAAACTAAGCTAGGATTGTTGGGTTTTACACTAACCTATGATGTTAGGGTTTTAAACTAACCTAGGATAGTAGGGTTTTACACTAACCTAGGATGTTTGGGTTTTACACTAACCTAGGATGTTTGGGTTTTACACTAACCTAGGATGTTTGGGTTTTACACTAAACTACGAATGTAGGATTATAGGGATTTAAAGGAACCGTAAAACACACCAAAAGAATGTAAATTGACTCACCTAGGTAGGGGGCTGGTATAATTCCTCTGACGTTAATGGACGTAAACAAACATATTTTGCAAGTTTTTTAAATATGTTCTACTTATTTTAACGTTACTCCCTCTTGAATATGCACAAGGTAAGCTGTGCAGAACCCATTAATGCAACTTTTGTTGGTCTAGGACGTTTCGTTCAGAAACGTAAACAAACTGGCTATACTGCTCATTTTGCAATTTTGTTCAATTTTTTTTTAAATATGTTGTACTTGTTTTAAAGCTACGCCCCTAGTATATTCGTGTTCTACGTGATTCGTAGAGTAGAAATATATCATAGTTTTGAATTTTTTTTGTGTTTTTCAGAAAAGCCCCTAAACTTAATAATTACCGGAAAAGCAAATATAAACAAACGGCTTCACCATTGTTATAACATGTGATTTTGACAGTTCTCTATAGTTGATTTGTAAACTTATAGTTTTAGCAGTTCTGTTTGCAAGAAACTGATTTAATGTTGCAATACAGAGATTGGTTACTATGCAGCTGGAATGGGCTATACATCCCAAGTCACTCTTCATTCCAAATGACGTATGAAATCATTAACCGCTATAAAAAATGTTATTTAAAGCCTTCCATAAAACATTATAAGAAAAAAAAATAGAGCAATGTATTTCACTAACTGTGCAGTTTACAATATTGAGCTATTTAATTATTTATTTGTAAGTTCTGACAACTTTTTCTGTGAATGTAAGGGAAATGAAACTTTTTCTCTCAGAGACTGGTTACCTTTGTATTCATACTTAAATCATTTGATAAGTATTTATAAAATTTGCTGGTTTGAAAGTTACATCATACATGGAAACTAGGTAATACATTAAAAACACATTTTACCTCTTTCACCTTCTTAGGGTTTTAAATTTCTAGAAAAGGGAATAATGATATTCTGTCGGGTTAATAAGCTGCTGAAGGATTCTTCAAAAACACTTTAACCATTTTTGCCGTATTAAATGTTGAATTTTGAGAAATTCTGGCATTATACTGTTATAAGCTTGCTTACCTTGACCTCTGCTGTGCAAGCGAGTGGAAGAGGAGGAGTGTCATGATATGATAGTGGGCGGCGATTGACTAATGAAAGTTTGAATGACAGGAGAGCGATAATCCTACCAGGGTGTTGAGTTATGAAGTCATTCTGCTGCGATAACTCTTTGGCAGCTCACATGCTCCTGACCTTCGGCGGATAGAATTTCCGTGTTTATCTGAAGAATCTGGTTTTAATGGTCCTTGCCTCTCTCAGCATGACTCTGGTTCCGGGAATGTTCCAGATCAAGGCCAGCTGGTAATGTAAACGCTCGTCGGGCCTCTGAGCCGGGAGTTTTTGTTGATGAGTGTCTGGAGTTTTAGCGAGAGAGAATGGCGAGAAGAGAAATGAACGACGATAGAAGTGACCAGCTGGAGAAAAATCTGAGACTGCGAGCATCAGAGCAGTGAAGAGTGCGACTGCTAGGCTGGAATATTGGACTGGATGTGTGAGTAAAAGACATTATAAATGATGGCAATAGACAGACTGAATGTGTGTGAATGATGAGTATGAGTTCATTGACTATAACCAAACAGCGACATTGAAAAGGATTTTAGTTAGTGTTGAGATAGACATTAAATATTGCGCTCACTGAGAAATCAAATATGTAATAGTGAAGATAGATAGTTAAATGCTGTAAATAATAGGTGTGTAAATAAACTAAAAATCAAATTTAGTTTTCTTATTGTTATTAAGACCTCCATCCCTCACAAACTCAGATATGCCTCTGAGGCATCTTGTAACAATATGTATTTATGTAACCGACCTTTGGGTGTAACGTGCACAATATTTTATCAAGTTATAAGCCGTTGAGGAGTCTTTGAAAATAAAATACATTTTACCTCATTAAGGGTTGGAAGTCAAAAATTCCTCAAACAAATTTTTAGATCTTTCGTTACAATATTTTGAAGCTAAAACCATAACAATATCACATCAGATTAATGAGTTGTTGGGGAGTCCTCGAAAACACGTTTTATCCATTTCATCCCGTCAAGGGCTGAATTTCAAAAACATCCAGAATTTTTTTTAGGCATTATGTAAGTAACTTTTAAAAGCAAAGAGTATATTGACATATTGTCGGATTAATGAGCTATTTAGCAGTCATAGAAAGTGTATTTTACCGCTTTTCACACCCTTAGATGTTGAATTAAAAAGAAAATCTAAAATTATTTTTTTAGATATTTATGTAGGTTACTATATAAAGATATCTCATCACGTTAATGAGCTATTGAGGCGTCTTAGAAAATATATTTTACCCCTTTTTATCCTCTCAGGGCCGAAATTATAGAAAAATCCTTTCTTATGGGTGCCTGCACCCTAAAGGCTGTTCGTGATAAAGTGAGCACTTTTGAAAGCCCTGCTTAAGATCTACTGGTATGAACATTGTGTATTCTTCTATCATATGTACAATTAACATTGCCATGTGCCTGATAACTTTATTCATGCATCCGTTAAGTGAATCTTAAATTATTAGGAAAGTAAATATTTTATAAATTTGTTAATTTTTACATATATGCGCTTTAAAAAAAAGAAAGTGAAACAAATCATTTCAGTATTCACAAATATTTAGCTAATACTTTAAATTCTATGCTAAAACATGCAACTATTTTACTGAGAGCATGCCAGTCAGTTTGCCTGTTAAAGTATATGCTGGTGGGGGGTTGTTTTCAAAAGTGCTCACTTTACCGTGAACAGCCGTTATGGGGAAGCCGTCCCTAAATTTTCATCTTTTCTTCCAATGGTTTGGGCTGTGGATTGACGAGTGAGTGAACGAGTGAGTCACTCGGAACTCTTAATTTTATACATAGAGATTAGCCGTAAAGTTCCTGTTTAATATCAATTATACAAATTTATAACACTTGTTTAAGTTTAAATTATCTTCTTTGTAGCTGTTAATTTTGTAAACCTCAGGGAATTTTGTGTTCCTTGACAAACCTCTTTCATGATGCAAGCGCCTGTGATATTGAAGCAGTAAATAATAATTTTTTTAATTTTATATTTTACATTAACCACCATAGAGAAAGTGGCCAAAGTCTAATTTGAAATACATGTTCTGACATAAAGTAGGTCGGATTTCACCCTACATATAACTACTTTAGTTTAAAATATATTACAATTTCTTAACAATCACCTATGTGTATATCTTAAATTTTATGTAAAAAATGCTGTTAATGACTGTTAATAAGTAAGCACAAAATTTAATTCAAATTATTTATTTGGACGTCTGCATTATTTAATAAGAAATATTGCTAACTGTGAAGAGTAAAGCACTTTAAGCTCTTACAATAGTCTTATGTGCCAGATTCGTATTTGTAATGTAGGGATATAATATAAAATATCATTAGTGTTATGCTTCACTGTATTTAACTTGCATTCTCAAACTAAAAGCAAATGTTGAGAAAATTGGTGATTTTATGGTGTATGTGGGGCTTTGTGTTTGTATAACCTCTGATCTCTAAACAAAACCATTTTTTTATATAAAAGTAAAAAAAAAAATGAAAGGGAAATAAATATGTTATAGTGGCAAATATATTGTACCATAATTATACTTAGGGTCGCGAAAAAAAGAAGAGAATAACAAATTTATTGGCTTACAGATTCAAGAACTAACATTTCCCAGGTCTAAACGCAGGAACTCCGATATGAGATTCTAGCCAGACTTCAGAGGTGGAAAGGTGAGCCGAGCGGAAACAGTTACAACACAGCCTGACAAGCCGGTAGCAAAACTGTCCCTTCCTCCCCTTTTTCAGAACCAGTCAGCCTGTCCGCTTCATTTTCGTCCATCATACTACTCATTCCACCCGCAACCGGCCGAAAAAATTCTCAGCTCCTGCCTCTAGATCCTGTCACGTTCATGCTGCGACCTAGCGTCTATTTTAATAACCCTGTGTTCAACACCGGCACTAGCTGACGAGATGGTTTCCATGCTCAGAGAGAGAAAATATACCCCAAGCCCTTAAGCGCGTATAGCACATGATGGAACACAGCCTGACATGCAGCCTAGCCCTGGCAACGACCATCACCCAGCTACACCAAGAAATACAGCGAGTGTTGTGCCATTTTATTTTGCGGCACTTACCTGCTCAAACGTTTAATTCTTTTTTCCAGTAAATTATAACAAAATTGTGTATTTTTTCCTTGTCCTGTATTTGTTTTTTTCCACCGTTATCAGTAATTTCATGAAATGGTCAACTATTGTTATCTGAAATCTTAAAATATTAGATTTATTATATACATGTGTTTGTTATTTGTGTTTTGTAATCTTACTAATCATGTGTCTGTTATAACATATTCAAGTTTTGTTTTTGCACCATGATAGATAGCACTTTAGCTTCAGTTTTTTATTTTAAAGTATGTTAAAATTACCTTTCATATTCACTTAATGTTACCTAAGGTGAAAAATTTATTTCTACATTTCATGAATGTATTTTATATAATGTATAAAAGTAAACTAATATATTTTTGACTATTGTAACCAAAATTATATTTTGGGACTACAGTATGGCCATTATATTATATTGAATACGCCATGTGGTCAGAATTGTTCAATCTTTAGTGATGACTAGGCCTTCTTTTTTTTTCCTTCAAGCTATCATGAAGTGAGATCACTTTTTTTGGAACTAATTTGCGAACAACTAAATTATATCGTACTACTTTGCATCACCACCTGTGGTGAGTGTGTGTTGTGAGATTATATTCTTTCATGTATGAATTGCATGTTAGTTTTCCCTGTGTTTGTAATTATGGTGGATCATTTTACTTTATAGTGCAGTCCACCACCTAAGGATTTAGTGCCCAGCCCAGCATATTTTTGCTAGAAAGGTTTTGGTGATATCCAGCTCAGCCTCATGGCAACATTGTTTTGCAGTGGCTGTTGATCTACTAGCTACAGTTTTACTTTCAGGAAAGCATGCCTATTTAAGCCTTTTGTAGCATGCTAATTCTCCTAAATTACTATCTTCATAACATGTAAAAAAAAAAGGAAAAGTACTCTGACTGGAGCAAATCAAGAAAATTATAAAATAAATATTAAACTGTAATTTATTTTGAATTTAAATAAAAATAATTATGTTCTTTAAAGTAGTTTTAAATAAAAATTTATATGCACTTTTACTTAGCGTATCTGTAATTTTATTTTAAGCAGTACACCATTCCCTAATAGTTAATTGTTTTTAATAGTAAGTATTTTTTTGCACTAAGTCAGTATGGTGGTATACAAAAAACTTTGTAATACGAAAAATACTCTGTCATAGTAGACCAGAATTGTTAAATAAATAAATAATGTATTAATTAATTACCTTGAAACTTATGTTCTAATAACTTTACCTTGCACCTTTTAGTGTTTCACTTGTTAGTGGCCATAGTCATATGTAAAACAACAACAGGGTTAAATTAAGTGTTTTGGAAGTTTTTAAATTTACTTATTTTTAAATTTTTGTAATAGGGGAAACTACTTTTGGTGCTTGGTCTTTGTGTTTTACTCTTTCTTTTAAAGAGGGCTACACTGGTAGTGGAATTTGGGTCATGTGCTTCCTTTAAGGATCTAGGACATACTTTCAAAATCCAAATCATCTTGAGCAGTGTGCACACATGAGAAAAATGTAATTACTCTTGTATGCATGGTATTAATTTTATGGTGAACTTGCATACCAAACTTATTTATCTGCCCTTATATAAAACATTGTAGGTAATTTCTTATAAAAAAAATGAGACTGAAAACATTTTTTTAGCATAATGTGATAATTGAGGGAGGAATGTACCTTTAAAACAAAAGCTTTTAAAAATTTGTTATTTAATAAATAGCAGAAACAACATCAGGTTAAGCAACAAATTATAGCAGGTAGTTTTAAAGTTGTTAAAATTTTTAACAGTAAAGATTATCCCCTTTATTAACTTTGGGCATGCCATTTTGCTTGTTTCCTTACACAACACACATGATTTGTTCGAAAGATTTTTGCACAACTGCCAGGTATTTTACTGTACTTTTTCAAAACTTGTATGCTGTTTCAAAACTTGTATGTTGTTTCAATGCCTTTTGATATTGTTATATGGATACAAACTTTCTTGTTAATTTCAACATGAATGTTGGTAATCTTTTGAAACAAACCAATTATAATCTGTCATAACACATATTAATACAAAAACAATATTGCAACTTTTTATTACTATGAAAAGGAATAATGTTACCAATCAGTTATTCACACATTTAACAGCAACAATAAAATGCTTTACTGGGATATATTTTTTAATCTTGCATAGTTTCTTATGCTCTTAATTAGAAGCATTTTGAAACCACTTGCTTTAAGGGTTCAATTAGTATCCTTCAGTTAGTTACTTAGGACTATATATTGCATGTTTTTTGTCACATCATTCATAAAGAATATCACAAATTTTGTAACAGTTGAACAGAGAGATAGCTTTTATACATGTTATACATATGTAAGTATGTAATGGTCTAATGAGTGGGATTAAGGCGGTCATATGCCAAGAAACTGCACCAACATTTGCTTGGAATGATGGTGGAAAATAACTGGGGAAAACCACCTCCAGTGTTAGTAGAAATCAAACATTAGATCTTGTGAATTAAATTTGGGTTTGCTATAGCTTGAGCAAACATTTTTAGCTTTTGCATAAACAGTGTTATAATTATGCAAATAGTTTTGCATAATAAAAGTGCACATTAGCATTATTGCCAACGCATTTGGAAAGCTACCAAGCATGATTGGTTATTCAGTTGACCTGTATTAGTAACATTTAGATTATGTCTTATACATACTGGTATAACTGGTTTTTCAATGTTGTTTGTCACAATTTTGGTAAAATTTGATGCAGTGCTACACTATGTGACACCTTATTTCCCCCAACTTCTTCAGCTATCATCCTGAGTAACCACTGTGCATAAAAATGTAAGCACAGTACAGCCCTGATTTTATGAAGTATAACAGTTCCCAAGAATGACTTCGTAAAATTGCTGACTTTGTAAAATCAGGACAGACTGAATTTAACCCCCCATAACCCAGAAATTGTGATAGAAGTATTGTTTCCTTTTTACATGAAGTCTACATTTTAGAATATCTGGTGCACAAATAGTTTGAGTTTAAATTAAATATTGTTTTTATTCTATAGGCGAACATTTTCCAAATTAATTGATGCTGCACAAATATATAGAGTCCCAAACAAAATTAAATATAGAATGCTGCATAACTTTGTGATTGTGAGATGTGTTTTCAATTGCTCCTTATAAGAAAATCTAAGTTTTTTTAAATAAATTAATTTATTTGAATATTTATACATCTTTAGAATAAAATAATACCCTGTAAAGTTATGCACAAACACTTATTGATGCAAAAAATTTAGTTTAAACAGAGTACAGTGTAATTTTCAGCACATGCAAATTCTGTTTCTATTTCTTGTAGGAAATTGGCAGTTTTATTAAAAATATATATAAATTTATTTCAGTATTAATATGTTTTTAGAATGAAATGATAACCTAGAAGAATACATACAACCTCCCATTGATGCCAAGAAAGTTGATTTAAGAGATTCAGGTGGCAATTAACGATGAGGTCTTTAGAGCAGATCAGGGTGAAATGAGGTAAGAATGGAGCAGTGTCAGAATGCAAGGGCGGGGGAAACAGGAGATCCCAGAGAAAAACAGCCAACCAGTGGCATCGTCCGGCACGATTCCTACTTGCGAAAATCCAAGAGTGACCCGGCTGGGGATTGAACCTGGTTCGCCTTGGTGGGAGGCGAGCGGGCTAACCGCTCAGCCACAGTGGCCCCTTTGGTGCCAGAAAAGTTTAAATACAACACAGCAACATTTTTTAGCAGGGAGCCACTGCCACCACACTGGAAAATTCTGCTTGATATTCCAGAACATACACTTAAATTTTGCCCAGTTTGACACCTTTCCATTTAAGACGTTCAACCACCTGGTTTTTTATTACACCTCTTTGTTCAGTGCGCTGGCAAAGGTGCTCCTATTTATCTGTTTTCTGGTTAACTGCTGTGTGTGGCAGCCATTACCCCTACTTCCCTTCCTCTTTCGTTCTCGTGCTTACCTTTCACCTCTCTTGCCACCTTCTGCTTACCACTTATTCCCCTACCCTACCTTACCTTACCTTACCTTACCTTACCTTACCTTACCTTACCTTACCTTACCTTACCTTACCTTACCCTTCGCGCCTGCGGTCTAGTTGTTTGCCGGGCCTGTTCTCTTTCCTGCTTGTTTTTCCAGGGAGTAACATGTCATTTTCTGACATGTGTTAGTCATTTGTAATGAGCGAGTTGGCAGCTCATGGCGAGGCAGGCATGATGGGTTGCTTAGTGCATTAGGTTTTTAGTGTGTGTGTTACTATTTATTCTAAGTTTGGTTTCAGCACCTGCCTCGAAAAAATTGTTTGGCTCAGTTTCATCTAAGCAAGTTTCATTTTGCGTTTTTCGGGATGTTTGCCCTTCAGCTGTTTTTGGAGTCCTTTTTTCTACCGTTTTGTGAATGAATTGACATGTTGAGCTGAGAATGAATGCCACAACCTTTGGTTTCACAGGCTGGTTTTCCCTACCGACATGGTACTAATGCCAGTTTTACTCTTATGCGATTTTGTCTTTTTAAGAAACCTTGTGATTTTGAGTAATACAAATAATGTTCCCTTTTTGGGTCATGTATTTGTGCTTTGCACACGGTTTCTGATGAACATGTCATTCTAGTGATTGTACAGTTTTTGTTGGGTCCAGAGATCAGAAAATTTCTCCTGCTAGGCTTATATTTATATTGTGTACCTCTTAGGCTAGGAAGGATTAGTTTGTAAGTTGATGGTTGTTGGTAACTGATATGGAAGTTTTTACTTTTCATGTTTTCTTTCTCAGTGTTATTTACCAGCATCACGCTTGACACACTTGGTATGAATTTACATAGATATTTGTATTGTGACATGGAATTTACCTGAGTTGTGCTCACCCTGGATACAGCATGTCGTAGTCATTGATCAAATTTGTTCAGTCACAGTCTAATAGTGTCAACTATTAACTTCTTGTCCATATATTTACCTTGTCATGTTTGTTAAAAATTATTAGATTACCATGCAACTTTTTAACTTTGGTTTTTATTTGGTGTATTAAGACTTGTATTTGATGTGTCTCTTAACTCAGTAGTGCGGGGTGCATACTTATTGTACTTCATGCTATCTATATTTATTCATTATTTATATGAATTTTCAAAGGTATTAATTTGATTATGGGACAGTACTCAGTCTTAAGAAAATATGTTATAATTTACTAGATATTGCAGCACTGCTTTTGCAATTGAATCTTGTAATATTCGCGGAAAATAAAATTATGGTATTGATCATATTGATTGGGTAGTACATATGCTTCAAGAATTGAATTTTGTTTTGACCCTTATTAATGGTAGTTACAGTAATAATTTTGACTGTACTTTCTGTACTTTGCAATCTTTTTGTTATACCAACACACTTGTTTCTTGTAAAATATGCAGTAATGTATTGTAGAATCTTTATTTCTGCCAGTGTTACTAATGTCTAGGAAGTTATAACCACATTGGTAATTCATGTTAGAATTGGATCACAGTGCATTGTATGATACAATTTACCTGTAATGTACCAGTATTATATTGGAAGTTTTTTTATTGTTTATTTGGGTCGCATTGCAGCATATGTAAGTTAAAATTGTTATTGGTAGTAAATGGAATGTATATACATTTCACTTTTTTTTTTCTTGTGTTGTCTACCCAGTAAGTACGTATGCATACAAACAGGCTTTGGGGAAGGAATTTTACAAGCACTGTAGACTGTATTGTATTTTTGATTGTGAACACACACAAATGGAATTACTCTCTCATCATGCGTGAATGCGTTGCCAATAAGTCAACTACACAAAATGAAAATCTGAAAATGTAAATAAAATAATCTATTAAACATGGTGAAAGTAGGTCTTCAATAATCAATACTGTCAGTTCTAGTTGCATTCTGAACTTGAGATGCAATAATAAAGCCAAATTAAAGTTACAACAGCACTATCGTAAGAATGTCTAAAAGTGAAACACTGGGAACAAACTAGCAAAGACAAATGGCAACAAGTATGCCACAATCATAACGTGAAAAAGGTTGTAATTAAGGGTGAAAGGCAGTATGTATAAATAGTACTATTATTGCTGTGTTTTGCAATGTGCACAGGATTAGAGCATAAAAATTTTAAAGCGTGAGTGAGTGAAGAGATTTGGGCTGCTATTAACAGCGAGGTCTTGAAAGCCAATGAGGGTGAGTGAGGTGAGTATGGAGCAGTGCTAGAATGCATGAACAGGGGAAACAAGAGATCCCCGAGAAAACCCACCGACCAGCAGAATCATTCAGCACGATTCCCACATGAAAAAATCCAGGAGTGGCCCAGCCAGGGATTGAACCCGGTTCAAGGGAGGCGAGCAGTCTAACCGCTCAGCAAAGGAGGAAGAGGAGAAAAGGGGAGAGAGGCATGGGATATAAAAAAAATCAGTTTGTGATGCCATGCATCGCAGGAGGACTACCATGCCAGGGGCAAGGGCAGAGTAACAATGTTAATGATTATTATTCAGTTAGTCAAATTACTGTATTTGTGAAATCTAAGTTTGTAAAATCGGGGCCCTACTGTAAGTATTATTATATCATGTTCTATAGATGGTGGTGGTCTTGTGAATAGATCTCTGTTCTGGTTTTGGGGGCATAATCATACTGTTGTATGGTGTCTTGATCTTGGAAGCACATGTTACTGAATAATTTAGTTTTTGCCTTTTGTTCACAGGTTTAATGTTAGAGGCTGCAATGATGATGGATGTGTTGCTAATTTTGTTGAGACAGAACAGGCCATTTATTTGGATAATGATGTCACATCTTACATTCAGACACGTGGGTCAGTTCCATTGTTTTGGGAACAACCGGGAGTCCAGGTAAAGTTCTGATTAAAAATTTTTAATTTTTTTTTATTTGTTAAACAGTATGAACATTATTTGAATACAAGTAGTTCAGGGATACAGTATTGTATATGTCGTTAAGTACGATCCATGATACAGTTCAGAGAAAGCATTATATGATTTATAACTCATGGCATCTATTATGACCCTGAATATAATTTTATCATATCTTAACTATTTTTATTTATGTCTTAAGACTATAGCTTTATAATTTTGTACGCAACTGCTTACAGCTTACATCAAATGCTTTGGAGCAACAAACAGATAGCATCAATTTGTCTTCTAGTGGTCACACCTCACTATAATAAATTTTCTGATTATTTAAATTTGTAAAACCTTGTTGATGCTTAAATAATTGTTTGTGATGTAAGATTGTGTGCCCTGGTGAATAATGTTCGAAAAACTTAACAACTCTAAGGTAGGGATTATAATACCTCAGAGCTGTGACATCTCACCTTTTTCGAGGTCCTTGTTAACAATTGAATTCTGCACCACTCCTTACTAAATGGTCAGGGAGGGGAAACTGATGCCAGTGTCCATTGGGGATGAGGGTGGTGGAGCATGCAGTTGTCTGATCAACTGCACCTTTATGGGGAAAGCCACCCTTAGAGCCGCTCAGCCACGCATAGTGCTTAATTATAATTTTATTTCCTCCTTTTGGTATAACCCCTCACCTTCAAGTAGCCTGGGATTCAATCTGGAAGGCAGGTTGTAAGTGGAAAATGGTGTCCCTTTTCCATTTGGGTTGTAGCATGGAAAGGGCAATTCTAATCAGAAATTGTGTTCATATTCTTCTTTAATGTGCGCACAAGCATTTAACATGCAAGCAATTACTCCCTTGTTTGCGCTTTTTGCCTGTAGATTTTGGTCTTCAACTAACCCCACAAACAATATAGCGTAGTATGGTTAGGGGACCGTGGTGGCCAAGCAACAGCACCGCCGCGACTGATCCAATGGCAGGGATAGGTTTCATTGAGGTACTGTACCACTGGTTTTGTGGAATGTGCAGGGGCTCCATCCTGTTATCAATGATACCGCACCACACGTTCACTGAGAAACGATGCAGTTAGTGTCACATGACTGTATCACGGACACCATTGCGAATAGAGCATATGTGTATTGATGGTTACCCTTCAGAATGGTCCATACTATCACCTCTTAACGTTTCTCTATTTCCCCCTGAAACATCTTGTATAGTCAAGTAATGTCTACAAGTTGTGTTTATCCTACTAATATTATAAATGTGAAAGTCTCTGTGTTTGTGTTTGTCTGTTTGTTTGTTTGTTTGTTTGTTTTTACCACTCAGCTCCATAACGGCTGAACGGATTTTGATAAAATTTTGTATGTAGGTACCTTAGGTCCTGGAATAGGACATAGGATACTTTTTATCCCGGAAATTTGTACGGTTCCTGTGGAATAACAACAAAACGTAATTCTGCAACAGCTGGGAACGTGACAGAAATATTTTTTCCTTCTGGTGTCAGATGTCATCAGGCCGCCCAAGGACCTCTGAAATTACTTAACGACTGCTATCAATCAATAACAACCGGAACCGAATATTTAAGGTGCCCTCCGAAGCCCAGAAGCGTTCAGATGTTATACCACTAAACAGTCACCCATCCAAATGTGTGCCGCTGGGAACGTCGCTTAACTTTGGTGATTGATTAATATCCCTCAGCCAAGCGCAAAAAATAGTACCTGGGTACACTTATTTCTAAAGCTACAACTTGATGAAACTCACGTTTTTATTTTCATACATCAACGCACCTATCATGCTTTGACTCTGTAGTCCAGAAAGTGGCCACAGCCAACTTGAAACTAGTTCTTAAGAAATGTCATCTTTTCCAATAGAAAATCAATAAGAGCCGCCAAAATCTCTCCACTTTAGTAATCTAAAGGAAATTTTGATCTCCCCCAGTTCTAGGATTCCCGTAAAGTAAGGGCACGTTCATTTTGGATACTGATGCTAGTAATGTAGGCAATGGAGCCATGTTATCTCAGATACAGGATGGGAAGGAAGGATATATATATATAAAATACTTCATTAAGGTATTGCACAAGCCTGAGAGAAATTACAGTTTTACATGTAAGGAACTTCTGGCCATGGTGAACGCAATTTCATAATTCTATCCCTACTTTTATTGCAGCAATTTTATTCTAAGAACTGACTATTCTTCATTATGCTAGCTACTTAATTTCAAGAATCCTGAAGTTCAAATAGCTTGGTGGATACAGACAGCATCTTCAAGAATATGACTTTGAAATACAAACACATCTAGACGTCTTTACAGGAATGCTGATGCAATTTCCGTGAGGCCATGTGAACCATTCTGCATTCATTGTGAACACCAAGAAGAAAAGAATGATGCTACTCTGAAGGCAGAGAAGATAAGAATTCAAGGTT
The DNA here is from genome assembly GCA_002778355.1 of Clitarchus hookeri. Classification (NCBI taxonomy): domain Eukaryota; kingdom Metazoa; phylum Arthropoda; class Insecta; order Phasmatodea; family Phasmatidae; genus Clitarchus; species Clitarchus hookeri. Next base: position 2,097,149 of record NQII01000005.1, on the reverse strand, counting down.
CTGTATCTTGTGATAGGTCACCAACTTGGAGTATTGAGAGTATTAGGAAATATCTGCTAAATGAGCACAGTGGTCAAAGCATATACTGGACACAATGGAATTACTGTGTATTGAAGAATGGCGTGCTTTACAGAAACTGGTGTGTCACTATTGGAAATGAAAAACTGCTACCATGTGCTAAATAAATAAATGTAAATTGTGTGCTTGGAAAACTTTGGTGCAAATCATTATAAATGGTGGTTACCATCACCCCAAATGGATATTGTTTATAAATATTGTTTATAAAAGTAAAAGTTAATCACAGGAACACTCCTACAATTTTTACCACAAGGTGTTTAATAAAATAAAATAAATTTTTCTTTAGCAGATTTGTGACCTTTGTATTTGAAATTAAATTATAAATATATTGCAACATAGAAACATGACTGCATTAATATCTGTTATAGATCAAACCATTAAATGAATATAACATTTCACTCCAGAATATCTTTTAAATTAGTTACATTAAGATTTTTAAAAAATTAATAAAAAAATTAATTATTCAAAATTGGAAACGGGGCTTTTCACATTATTTCCTTAGAGATGAAAATTAAAATAAAATTTGTATTGCATAGGTCACCTTATTTAATATTATATGCCATTTGCCAAGTTAATCAGAAATCACATAATTTAATCTGGAGTTTAAAATAATACTTTAAAGTCCATGGTATGACTTTTTAAAGATTAAATTTTTCCAAAACTAACAAAAAATATTTTGAATATGTTCATATCTGTTCATTGTGCCGCGTCCAAGGACATCCAGATACCAACACGAGCCACGCTAGCCAGTGAGTTCCATGCTATGACTGGGCACCGCCATCCCCATATTTAGGCCAATGGGAAGGCAAAATTGTGCATTTCCAAATTAAAAGGGAAGAAACAGAAGCATACTCGTGGAACTACGCCAGGAACAATAACTGCTATGAAAACCCTCTGAGGATAGAGAATCCAATCAAACTGGAATTAGTTATGCAACCAAACTCATAAAAAAATTTATAAAATCCATTATCGGAAGACTTGCCCATTAAGGAGACTTCTGGAGAAGCTACAGGAAGATGTACATACCAGCATACTGCTGGTCACCAATTCGATGAAAAGACACTATTCCACTATGTTGCTCTAAACTACATATCTTAATAAATACTGTCTACATACGTGGTGATAATGCTCACTTCAGAGACTACATTCTTCGTGGAAAGCAGAACAGCTCCAGCGGTAGGAAGATGCTTCTAGTCGTGACCAAGTCCAGTATCAAAGTAGTCTATGCGGAGTAATACACAAAATAGTGCATAGCCGGCGTAAGGATACATTGAAATTTAGTTGCAAAACTGCTGATAGATGGTGCAGAGATCAACAAATGCTCTTCCAGATGGTGCAAAGGTAGTTTTTTTTTCTGTCAAGGATTTCAGACTGTGGACACAGCGTAAAATTTACTATGCTGGGAAACGACACTTCAAGAGCTTAGATGCAGTGGGAATAAGAAACGCTGTAACTAAAAAAGTCATGCCAGTATCCGGTGCATCTGATAACGGGCATTGCAAGCGGGGGCGTTCTCAATTATATGAGCTGAGTGGTGTTCTCCTTGCTGCCTGCCTGCTGGGATATAAAGCTAAATTATAAGGCCCCGGGAAAATAAACAAAATTCACATCCACTAAGTTATTATCCCAAAATTTTAATTACAGTTAAATAACTCACTTTTAAAATAAATGCAACTCGAAAAAAATTTTAATCCCACAAATATTTTTTTCAACCAAGTGCTTTTAAAAAAAAATGGCATGCTGGGAAATTAATGATGGCAAACAAACACGCTTAATGTTAATCGTTCCAGAATACAGGGTTCCCAAAGTCTTAAAAGAACTGCATAATGCAGCAGCCAGTGGGTACTTTGGTGTTAATAATATGCTCTACAGAGTTCGACTGAGTCTATTAGCTACATTCCAGGGTGTCCACTCACAGGGAAACAGGGAAAAGTAAGGGAATTTTTACCTGGTTCAGGGAAAATGTGAATAATTGCTATTTTGTAAATAATTATTAGTTACAACAATCTAGGATAATGTAATTATGAGCATATGCTTTTCCAGATCAAAATTTTAAAGGATGAACTGGCAATAATACTCCTTTGCCAAGTGAAATAGGGCCTATATGTACAGAATAAAGTATTTGTATGTGTGTAATGGTCACTCATGTGAAGTCAATAATAGTGTTTTTCACAAGAGATATTCATGGACTAAATTAAATGTTAACCATGTTTGCTTGGTCTGTTGCATTGTAATTTAAAGCATCTTCACTGATGGCATATTTGTTCTGTCAATGATGGAAAATATGGTATTGTGTTTCAGTATTCCTGATAAAAAGTCAGGGTAAATGGTAAGAAACTGCCTGGAAAACAAGGACAAATAGGGGAATTGGAAAATCGAATTTCAGTGGATACCCTGTTGTTGGGAGTATGTTGAGATGTGGTACATAATGTGCGACACCTGCACTGCGAAGAAGGGCCCAAGGAACAGGGGACAAGGTGACCTCCAAAAATAAAATATTGGAGCCCCATTCGAGAGGATGGCAGTAGATATTCTGGGACACTTGTCTATCTCAGAGAAAAGTAATCTATATCTATTGGTGGCCCAAGATTTCTTTACCAAGCGGTATGAGGTCATTCCCCTTCCAAAACATGAAGCAGGTTCTGTGGTCAATGCACTCATAGGGCATATCTTCTCAAGGTTTGGGGTATCACTATAACTCCATTCCAACCAGGGTGGAAATTTTGAAGCTGCTGTGTTCCGGGAGATATCAAAGATTCTGGGGATGAAAAAAACTGGGACCGTAGCCTTATACCCTCAGTCAGATAAAATGGTCAAAAGGCATAACCACACTTTTGAGCAGTACTTGTTGATTTTTGTGGCAGATAACCAAAAGGACTGCGATTCAAAGGTGCCATTTATTTTCCTTGCTTATCGCTCGACTATTCACGAGTCTACAAGGGTAACACCATCAAGGATGCTGTTTGGAAGAGAGCTGCGCCCCCCTAGTGACCTGCTGTTTGGCCGACCGACAGATGTTACTGCCCGTGATTATACTGGCGAACTATGCCTCAGACCATTTGGCATTCATGAGCTTGTCAACCCTCAGAATAAATAGTGACAGGATAAAGATGCTATGTGACAGGAGAATGTCAGGCGAGGTGTTTCAAGAAGTACTACTGGTATGGCTGTACAACCCACAGAATCAAAAAGGGTACTGCACGAAGCTACAGAAATGTGGGGTATTCGCCTACAGGATTCTAAATAATATCAATGATGTGGTCTTGCGGATCTATCGTAAAGGCTCTTGGGCAAAGCCGAAGGTTGCTCACATCAACCGACTGGCTCGTTATGAAAATCTAGATGTTGCAGAGTGTGTTCAGGGAGAACAGACTTGAGGAGGGGGCCGTGTTACATGTTACAGGTCTGCATTACTGCCCTTGCCCCATCTCGCATGAGTGAGTGAAGTTATGAAGGTCAGGAGAGTGGTAACATGAGAAGCGTGTTGCAATATAAAAAATGAACTGCTGTGTGTGCCAGATAAGACTATCAGGACTAACGTGCTCCTGACCTTCAGTATAGTGAATTTCTGGGGTTATCTTTGAAGGAATTTTCTGGTTAATTTCCTTTGCCCGTCTCAGCGAGACTCACAATGCAGGGAACCTTCTAGATTGGGTTAATGAGACTACTTTATCCGCGACAGGCCGCCGAGCCGACAGTCTTGATGAGTTGGGAGGATTGTGCGACCTTAAGCAACAGGTGTGCGAAGACAGAGAAGCGACAAGTCAATAGAGCATCGGATGGCAGTAAGAGTGACCAGCAGAGATGAAGTCTGCAGACTCCGATCATCAGTACAGTGGGCAGTGAGACTGATGGGCGGGACTATTGAACTGGATGTGTCTGTGTAAGACTTCTGGAATGATAGCAATAGATATATGGAGTATGTGTAAATAATGACTCTTAAATGAAATGACTGTAACCTATATAGTCATTGATAAGGACTTCAATTATAATTGATATATACATAAAATTTTGTACTCGCTGATAATAACAAATGTAATAGTCGAGATAGATAATTTAATGTTGTAAATACTAGCTGTATAAATAAAATAAAAATCAAATGTAGTTATTTTTATTAAGATATTCATCTCTCATGAACTGGGATATGCCCCTCTGGTGTCTTGTAACAGTAGAATAGATGGACAGTTTAGTCCCAATTATAACCGTAAAATAAAGGGTGAGAATAAATATTTGCTAGAGACCAACAATATTTTGATACTGACCAGCAATGATTTAAAACTGGGTTAAACAGGTATTGGCATATAAACAAGAGGAAATAGATTCTGGTTGATATTATACAAAGTTTGAGTACTCTATTTGTAATTTTACTTATATAGTAAACTGAACCTAACATTTTCTAAATTTTGGATAATGTTACAATTCTTAGTTCTCTTCAGAATTTTAGGGAACAAGTAAACTTAGTTACATTAAATTTTATTCTTGATGCTGGTATTCAGTTGATTATAATTTTTGAACTTTGCTGAAACTCACAATTACTCAAAACACGAAAACAAGATAAAAAAAATACAAATTAAAATTTACTGCTGGACATAGACATCACTACATCCATCAGGTGTCGTCCATTTGCAATAAAATCAAAACCACATACAGTAGCAGTTGTGTAATACAAATTGTTAAATTTCATCACAGAAACATGAGATATAAGGGGCACTTGTGGCCAGTGCTTAATTAAAAGGGCCAGACAACTGGCTGGAAAGTCAGTGTGTGTGTGTTAAGAAGTAGATCAATATGCCACAGCATTGTGCTCGCAAAGAGAATATCACTGCCCAGATTGATTTTAACGGGGTCGTATGGTCGGACTGCACAAAGCCGGATAGTCGGCTCATCGAATAGCCATTCTTCATAGCTGTGCAGTCACCACTGTGACACATTGTGTGCAAGCATGGATAAGTACAGGTTGTACATCACACAGCGGATACTAGTCAAGCTAGGTGCATTACAGATAGAGAATATCGTTGTATTCGCAGACATGGGAGTAGCAGAACGTGGCACGACATCCAGAGAGATCTTGCTGTCTGTGGGGCCTGCACGGCATTTTATGGTGTAAACAAGAACATTTTGTCTTTATTTGAATGAGACTGGCGTATAGGCATGGCTTGTATCACTCAACAGGCTGTACAAGATGTGTACACCATTCCTTGGCCTGCCAGGTCTCAAGATTTTTCCCCTATAGAACATAATGTGATATGATGCTGTGATGTTTGCACCATTAACCACCTGCAAAACATTGGCTTATCTGTGTGTGCATTTGCAGGGAGCATGGTGGCATGTGTCTCAGGACACTGTTCACCATCTGTATGATGGAGTGCCCTGCCATAATTGCTTTCTGTATAGCTGTGAGAGGCTGCTATATTCCATATTAAATGCATGCTTTGTGGTTGCTAAACAATACACCCTCTGTGCGTGAAAGATTAATCGCTTCTCATTTGTACTATCATTTTATCAGCCTGCGATGGTTTAGTAAATTTTCATGCAAGGAAAGAGGGTGTAGTTATTTCCATGTCCAGAAATGTAGTTAAGATTAATGATGAGTTGAATAAGAGTGCAGAAATATTAAGTTATGACTAAAGCAACAATGCACAGTATAAAATGATTATCTAATGATGTAACATTCCGTATCACACTCAACTCTAACAGGCAACAATTGGGAATTAGAAGATTGAACCCAACAACTTTTTTAGTGTTTTGGTAATGTGACACATTGAAATCATATACATTAAATATGCTTTTACTTAAAATACTGCAAAAAAAATAAAACTAACTTCATAGTGGACACATTTAAAAATTACACTTTTAATCAAATGCCAAAACATGGAACTACTTTTCCCTAATTATATGGCGACTTTACTGGGAGCATGCATGCCAGTTGTATGTTATTATATATGCAGTTATGGGCAGGGAGTTTATTCAGAGGTTTATTTCAAACTTGCTTAGTTGCAAACAGCCTGTATATCTTGGATGTTGAAACATATTATGTTCTAGTTATAAAGTGGTGTTTTTCTCATTTCTATTCAGTTTTGTTCATTATTTTTGGAAGTATGTGATGTGTGGTCATTTTATGATAATTCAGTATAAAATTTGGTGTTGCATATAAAGTACTGATATTTTAACTTCCTTAGGTTGGACCCCATAAAGTCAAAATGTCTAGAGGATTTGAAGCTTCTGCACCTGCATTCAATCGCCATTTGATTTCTTGTAAAGAACGTTATGGAAGTCAAGTGATAGTCAACCTACTTGGCACAAGCTTAATTGGAAATAAGGAAGGTGAAGCAGTATTAAGTCAGTTGTTTCAGGTAACATTATTTACTTATTGTAAATTTAAATTAAAAACATATTATGTTAATCAAAATATTTTTTATTGTTTGTGTGTGATTATAAATATGAATTTTATAATGACATTCGTTTAGATATGTTTATAACTAATCACAGAAACTACGTAAATTTTTCAACATTACCTAATATTTTAATTAATTCTAAATATTTTAAAAATTTTACGTTTTTACCAGAACATAAAGGAAGTTTGAGTTTCATTGGCTGGTTGCAGGAAATCACACTCATTGCTTGAATAGGGGGAAAAAAAACTTACATTTAACTGAAACCCAGCATATAACATTTTTATTTTACCTAAAGTAAGCATACTTCAACCCTTATGCTGACTAGATCAGGGCTGTGTTATGAATTTGCGTATATTGCTGAAAATTGTTTGAAAGTATTATTATAAACGAAGCGGTGCACTTCTGGTTTCTGACGGAGGCATAAAATATATTTTAGTAATAACTACATTTTATTCATGTAAAAAAGGTAATGTTTAATGATGTGATGTTGTGTGACTCTGCACTATCTGGTAAAAAGTATCTGGACACCCCTCTGTAAATATAAACTCCCGTTTAGATATCACTACAACCACCACTGCCACTATAAAAGGAGGCAAGGACTCGATGGGTGGAGCAAAGGAGTTCGGTGACTTTGAACATGTAGTTCTTGGTTGCCACATCAGTAACCAATCTGTCAGGGCCATTTCTGCTGTTCTTATGTTGCCCAAATTGGTCATCAGGAACTTTATTGTGAAGTGGAAAAACGAAGGCACAGCCACAACAAAATCTGAGCTGGACATGTCACATGTGTTAACCGACATGGACTTTTGAATATTGAAGAAAATTGGTATAGGAACATTGTACGTCATTGTGTGATACCAACGTCTGTGAATTCCACGGTGCCATTGATTTTGCAGTTAGCACCATGACTGTGCACTGGGAGTTAGAATACTGGGGTTGAAAGCTCAGGCACCTACCTATAAACCATACATTTCATGTGTAAACATGAAGCACTGCATTCAGTAGTGTAAAGAGTGCTGCCACTGGAAAGTGGATGACTGGAGACATGTTATTTGGAATTATGAATTATTATATACCATGGGGCAGTCTGATGGGAGGGTTTGGGTGTGACGTATGCTAGGTAAATGCTACATGCTGGCCTGTATAGTGCCCACTGTGAAATTTGGTAGATGTGGGGTGATAGTGTGGGGGTTTTTTTCATGGAAAGAACTTGGTCCTCTCATGTTAAAGCATTATAAGGACATTTTGACTGGCTGTATGTTGTCTATGGCAGAATACCAGTTTGGAGATAATTTTGTGTTTCAGCATGACAATGTTCCCTGACAAAGCATGATCTGTTCATGAATAGGTTGTAGACAATATGGTTCTGGAAATGGACTGGCCGGCCCAGAGCCATGACCTTAGTCATATCAAACACCTCTGGGATGAACTGGAATGGTTACTGCATGCCATACCACAACGACCCACATCACTTGCTACAGTGCTATAGGAAGAATGGTTGGCCATTCCCTGGAAACTTTCCGACACCTTGTTTGTCAGTCTCCCCTGCAGAGTTAGAGCTGTAACAAAAACCAAAGGAGGGCAGTATATCTGAAGGACACTTATAGGATAGTTTTGCTTGGTGTAAGTTTTTTATGAAATCATTTTCTTTGTGAACATAATTCAGAAACACATTTGATATTTCATAAAATGATACTTGTCTAGTTTGGTTATCCAGTTTGCTTGTGTGCTTGACTGCTAATCACCATACTTGGACGTAGCTTCCAACCTTTATAATTTGTCCATACAAATGTAAAATTTATGCCATATTGTACTGTTATATGGTTTCCCGGTTCTCCCTTATGAATTATTACACTCAAATGATTTACAACATTTGTGCGTGGCGGCAGCAGACGTTTAGTTGTTCCAATGTTATTTCCTTGTGAAAGCCATGGAGGATAAGGTAAATAGAAGATAGCATTTATAATGATTGGGTGTAGATGCTGGTAATAACCATTTATAGATTATATTACATCAAATATCTATTGGTATGAAAAATTATGATATTGCAAATTTAGCATGATCTTAAAATGTTAAGGCAATGACAATTATAAGCGCTTTAATTTTTTTAAATCCATTTTTCTCATCATAGTGTATTTTCCAACAGTGAGATGCCATGATTTGTAGCGCTATGAATTGTTCAGACAGTTACTGAAGTGGGAGCATAACATAAATATAATTACCTTTGTAGACATTCGTTGACGTACTTAAAGAATTACTTATTCTCATTACAAAAAACCAGAAGACTGGTAGTGAATTTATTATTAGTAGCAATACAACTAAATTAGTGGATGCATTAGAACCTGCAGACAAAGTGAAATTATATACATCAGCATGACATTAAAAAAATTAATGTTATGACTACATATGTCTGAAGTACACAGTGAACGTTTGAAGTATAGAGGTAGCTGATTTAAAGAATATTGATAATGATTCATTTTCATGTGTGCAATAATTTTTAGACAGGTTCCTTGAAATGCAAATGAGGGAAGAAAACAAAACAAAAGAAGCCACTTGACCTGCTTCAAGATAAATTCTGTGCACTGCAGGTGAATACAAACATTCTATTTGATTATACAGAGAGAATGGATAGTCAGTGGTCAGCAGTAGGTAAAACTGAAATAAATGGTAGAGGTTTGAGATATGACTGAGTAACACATGTAATGTTGTCAATATAAGTAACAACCCATGCAATGATGCATGTGAGAGGGTGTTCAGTTGTCAGAAAAAATATAACGGTTATTATGTATACTATGTCAGATAAAGTTCTAAACAACTTACTGTTACCAAAATATAGTGAACGGAAGTGCTATGTACATTAATTCAATGTCAGATTTATGAAAGTAGCAAAATCTGCTATGAATGCATCATTACAGAAGAAAGATTAGAAAATACCAATAAGTTTGGGAATTGTGTTTTAAAAGTAAAACTCAATTTAAGTAATTTCTGTTTAGTTGTAAACTTCAATAATAATTTTGTGTTTTGTCTATTTTGTATGTTTGGTCTCCATTTTATGGTAAAATTGTACTACGAGTTTTAAAAACTTGGCAGATATACTTTAGTTCCATTCTGTTGTGAAACATATGATAAAGCTACAATGTTCACTGCCTAAATTGAATATAACTAGGAGCCTGCTCTTGGTTATGTAGGCAGAATTCTATTTATTTATTATAAAAATAAATTTTAACACCATTTACACAAAATTTATAGCAATTAACTGTACAGTCCTGCCACACTGCAAGTCTGCTGAATGAAAAGTAGTTCATAAAATATTGCCATGTAAGACGTCCGTTGAATAGCACACTATGACAGCAAGCCATAGAAACTAATCAACTATGCCACATATTGAAAATTGTAATCTAACACAAATTTTACTTAAAGCACAATGCACATAGTCACTCACCTTCTCATACTTGCATGCTTTAATGGCATACATCCCACAGTACCACCACCTGAATTCCTCTAGACAGCGTATGCGTGGTGTTCTTGCAGAGGCTACGGTCTTTCTCCTCCTGCGCAGTTATATTTGCCACTGTTCTAGAAGCAGCATTCCTACATCAAACACAGTGGGCTCTCAGCACAGTGAGCTCGTGGCGCGACTCTGTGGCTTGTCGCACGGTTAAGCACAGATAGCTTACAGATGTGATTGCCAAGATAATGGTGGGCTCCAAACCACAGGGCGACCAACTCGATGCTTTTATATACAGGGTGGTGCACCTAACGTAGACACACCCAAAAATTCAGCAATGGTTGCAATCACAAAATGTGGTTTTTGCTAAATGATTGTACATATGGGGGTGAGTCATTTGCATCATAGTGACTATTCGTAACATATGTATGGACAGATTCATTCAATTACTTATAATTTTTTAACTGGAAGCATACATTTATATCAACGGCATCTGAAAGTACATGCAAAAAGGAGTTCAGTGATATAGCATTTATAATGGAAAGTATTGCAGAAATGTCAAGAAATAATGTGCAAATATGATTACAGGTCTACTTCTCCATGCTACCAGCCCATGTAACTTAATCATATTTTCACATTATTTCTTGGCATTTCTGTAATACTTTCCATTGAAAATTATAAAAAATTGAATTCCTCTTTGTACTTATTTTCAGATGTTGTTGAAATAAATGTATATTTCCAGTTAACAAATCCTATGTGGTTCATGTTCTCTGTCCATACACGTGTTAAGAATAGCCACTATGCTGCAAATTACTTGCCCCTGTACGTACTACCAGTTAGTGAAAACCGCAATTTGTGATCTGCAACCTTTGTGGACATTTTGGGGGTGTCCATGTTCAGAAGACCATCCTGTATAATTATTTATGAATGATAAATATTAAGTCTGTATACATAAATGCAATTCATTAGATGGAAAACTCTTCTTAACAACCTCTACAATGGTGACTGTTTCTGTCAGAAGTAAAGATCAATAAGTACACTAACAAACAATGTCCTTATCCTAATTGTAACAGAAAATATAAACAAATTCTTAAGTTGTGAGGAAATCAAAGGCAATCAAATGATCCAATTACATTACAGCCAACCAAATGAATGTCTGTACTGGACCACCTTCAGCATTGGAGACGAAACTGAGGCCTCATGTTTTTTTGTTGTATAAAAATTCTTCATCCATCTGACAACAGTCCCTTGTCGTATATAAGGATGCATTACCTGCTACCTCTTCTCGTACAAACAGGGTGTGTGGGATTTTCTCAGAGTGCTTCCATGTATTGTGTTTACAAAATATGTTGTTTCATAGCCTTGCTTTCATTTTTGTTAAAAGTTTTTTGTGCATATAATTTATCTCCCTGAAAAAACAGTGTAAAACATCCTCATGATTGCTGCATCTCGTTCCTAGTGATAAGCAATTTGATATTGGCCAGCAAATCCGGAGATTCATAGTCTCACCCGTCAGAAGAATTGAAGTTTTTTTTTGTGTTTCAAATGGATGATTTCTGAGACGTGCATTTTTTTTCCAGTCTTTTCTCCCTACCCCAGTAATTTGGTTAGCGTGACATGTCAGATTTATTTGCAAAACACCAGGACATGTTTCATACTCTAGTTTCTCCGTGAGTTAGCTATACTGATTAAAGTCAGTATTAAGTAGTTTTAAGGGATGAAAAATATTTGGCATCCCATCCAGTTCAGTGCATTTATGAGCAACTCTGTGCTTAGAGTGTACCGTGGCTCTTTGGGTTAATGGTTCGGAACCTGCCTGGTATTTTAGTGTAACAATCATTAACAGATGGATGTCCAATATCCTCGGCTTTGATTGGGTGAAGGGTGGGAACTCTAATTGGGAATGTGAAGTCTGTTGCACTTTGGCATTTTTCAGGTTTGTAGCTACATTTCTGGTTTCTCTGTGTCTGCGTTGGTAAAAGGGTTTTGGCAATGCCTTTTTTTCATGGTTACCAAAATCACTTCATCTCGGGTGAAAGAATGATGCATGCAGTTTCGTACTCTACCTTCTGCACTTGCAGAATGCATGGGTGCATTTTCAGCCCAGGGTATATAGAGCTTTCTTTGCTGTTTTATCGTGAGGCAGGTAAAATGATTTTTACTTTCATAAGCATATAAAGGCCTTATTACCTGGTGAAGGGATGTGTCTTTGACATAATCGCTATGGAAAACTTCAAACCAACACCAATTTGGGTCAAGTTGAATGTTATATCTTTGGGATCGTAATTTTTCAGTGCAGTGCATAACGTAACTTTAAATTTTCATTCCCTTCGGAAATAATGTTTGCTATCGTGCTCAGAATCGACAGGACTCTCTCATCAATTATTTAGTGGGATGTTGTACCTCTGAGTTTATGAGTTGGTATCTCAAAGCTGTTATTTTTCACAGTATAGTCCTGCATGAAAATGAGCAGTAATCTCAAGCAATGTGCTGCTGGTGGTGTGCTGGACATATGATGAAATGGAATGCCATGTATTGGTTCCTGTCTTAGAATTTTTCGCGTGTGTGTGCACGCACATGCATGTGTGTGTGCACATGCATGTTTATGTGTGTTCTGCAGACATATTTTCTGAAAATGTGACTAAATGCAACTGATGGAGAAAGGGAAGCACACAGGGGAAGCTCATTGATCATTGCCAATGACCACCATGTTTCTCACCTATGGAAATTGGAGTGGACCATCAGGAATTAAACCTGGTGCACTGTGGGAGGGGGTCGAGCAGCCTGCTCGTTGCACAAAAATAAGGCCTAAGTTCTTAAAGTGAACAAGGCTGAAAACCACTGCTCCGAGTGGAGTTAGAGATGGGAACTGCTGGGGTTGATAAATTGAGTTTAAAATAAATTGATGCCTTCTTAATTTAATTTCACATCCATCTGTTTTGTCTGATGTATGTCCTCGACTGTGAAGTTTGTTTGACTGCTGCTGGACATTGTGCAGATGTGTCCATTTCATCCTGACAATATTTATGAAGGTGTCATGCCCTGCCACTCAATCATTGAATTCTGTTACTGGAACACACACATACATGTAAAGTGACGATGGTACCTGCATGCAGCAGTGGAGATTTTCACACTTACCTTCATGGTCATATATACAGAGGCAGCTGCTTGTGTTCTGTTATGAGCCTGGAAATTGTGCTGGCTCACATGAGCCCGACAACAGTTATTCCTGCCAGAAATGAAAATGTGTATTTAATTTTTTTCAGAAAGCATGTATGGTTTCATAATCGACTGTAGGGAACTGACTTCACTCGCTTTGGTGTTTTGTGGCTACCTATTCAGGGGGGCGACCTTTCGTAATATGCGAGAGTAGAAGACTGTGACTACGAGCCACTTCGTATGATAATTTTGTTTTTGGTGATGTGCAAATGCAAATAGTGTGCTTCATATGCATGTTTGCAGGCTCTGGTTACTTGATGCATTGCAGGCTCAGACCTGTGAAAATGGTATGGTATCACATGCACATGCTTGTGTGCAAAGTCTGCCTATTTGATACTGCACAGGTAAGTTAGCACTTTGACAAAGAATGCTTTCAGACCTGAGCTTTTTTCTTTCCACCATTATCGTCCCTTTCATTTGTGTTTTAAAAAGTACTTATACATTTTTTTGCGACATCGGAGTACATGAATTATTTTATAAGAATATGAATTTTTTCCATGGCTATTTATTTACAGCAACATTTATACTTATGCATGTATCTATCTAAATTATGAACACTCATTTTTTTACAAGCAATATTTCAAACATGATCAAGTGTCTTCCCTGCTATAATTTTTTACCAAACAATATGGCATTTTATTTTATTGTTCTATACACACCTTGTTATCTGCGTTAATTGGTAAGGTGGTAGATGGAGGTAGATGTGCAGATGTAATCCCAAGGTGCCAGGCCGTTATTTTTCACATGGCCACACAGTGAACAGAAACACTTACAAGGGTCGTTGTGTCGCCATGTGGCTGGATGATTAACACAGACACATACTCCTCTGCTACGTTGTTGGCCACAGAGCATCCCAAACGCAAATACAGGATGGCTGGTTACTTACACTTAGGAAATAAGTGTGACCACGTGCATGTTAAATCAGCGTTTGTTAGAGATTATTTTGGACACTGTAATGTTCGGGGTGCTACACAATCTCAAAAGGAATGTTACTGAACAATACAAGGAACATTGCAGCACAAAATACTTACACAAGGCCTCACCTGAACCACACCATTTATTCGGAGGGCCCTTAAATAGTAATTTTGCCCTCTGGCTTCTATTGTGATGTGACTTAGTGTACCCACCTCAGGCTGATTCAGGCCTTCGGCCAACCTTTGATGCACTTTGCACAAGTGTTGATGCACCGAATACACACATCATGACCCTGCACTGTGTGTACGTGCGGCACATAATGGGCTTACACCAGCTGAAGGACGGATGACAACCTCAAGATAAATGAACATAAATAGAATTTTTGGCCACATTATTGTTTTTCTATATCATTTTCATTCAAATTGCCCTTTGCTAAAACACACATGCATATGTTTCTGGACACTTTGTGCTGCCTACATTATTTCAGAAACCAAAATAACTTTTGTGCAATGGCAAAATAATTATTTAAGGGCTCTCCAAATCAACGTAGGACCAGGTCAACTGTGGGGGCAAATAAAAGTGGTTTCGGATATTAACTTGACAGACAGAATTACCAGATCAATCTTAACACAGTTAAGGCCCTCCGCAGGCCACGCGGCACACACCTATCCGGCTTGAGCTCCAACGAGAGATGCTGAATGCCCGTCGGAAGCGAGGACACTAGCATGAGCTGGAAGTGGAGACCCCAGGCCAACCACATGAAGGGATAATGTAGCATGATTGAAATGGAAGGAAGACTCTATGCTAATCACAAGAAGGTGCAAGGAGTATACTGCAAAATACATACATATTACCTTACGTGCTAGTTTACAAGAACGTGCACTGTTATGTAGCTTCTTCGTGTCGTGAACTGGAGCACCCATAGGCACTCACGTTACAACAAAAGGATGTCACATAAATGGAAGGTGGGATCTAGATTCTTGTGTAGAATAGGGTTTAATACTGTAAGTATAAATTATGGGCGTGCTCCTGTTTTACTAATTACAAAAGGTGTGTGTGCGTGCGTGTGTTTGTGTACATGCACACACATGCATGTACATGTGAATTATTATGGTGCCTTTATGGAGTAGTTAAATTTTTTTTTATCATCATGACATTATAGTTATAAAGTTATATTATTATAGATGATGATAATTGAAAAAAAAATAAAAACCATTGTGAATTTACTTATAACAAAAGTTATTTGAATTTTTTCTATCTTGGCAACAACAGATAAACAATAAATATATAGAATTTTATTTTTTTTCTGTAAAATAATTTTTTTATGGTCAGCATTGAACAATTTATAATATCATTTTGTTAAATTATGATATATTAGAGCCGTGACTATATCATCGGGCACCTGCGCGCGATCACTTCATTTGAAATTATATATTACAACAAAATTTTTTTTTTTGTTTTATCATTACTTTCTTTTAATTAAGTTAAAAAAGCAAATTTTGTAGTTGCAATTCCAATAAAAGATATTTAGTAATGAAACCACTGACATCGCTTCAGAAAACAGAATGTTCAGAGCACTCCCAAGCACATGCAGCAGGCAAAAAAAATAATTTAGATGTTACTTGGATGGTGAAAACATTATAGACGTTACTGCGGTGCTGGCTAAAGAAGTGGAATCATGGTCCAAAACAACCACTCCAGCTATCATGCGAAACGGAGAACCGCTAGAAAATATAACATAAAGCTTGCAAAAGGATTATAAACACAATATACGATCACGTCAGAATAAAAGAAAACATCCGTAAACAAACTTACCCAAATGATGTGGCGAAATACCAATTAAATAAGAAAGAAATTAATGGAATTACATTTATATGAAACAAGTGCCAACACAACTGGCAAGGCGCAGGTGTGCACTGCAAAACAAATACAAAAACAGTAATACTAACAGGACCCTTTTTTGGTGTCTTCAACCATCAGCCAACCTTTGATGCATTTTGCACAAGCGGTGAGACACCGAACACACGCATCACGTTCATCACATGCATTGCGCGACCCTGCATCTCGTGTGTGTGCGGCCTATGATTGGCTTTCACCGGCTGAGCGACAAGGTTGAATGACAACCTCAAGGTAAATTAACATTAATAGTCTATAATTTCTAGCCACATTGTTTTTTATATTATTTTCTGTCAAGTTTCCCTATTGCCTTTAGCCCAGTCATATTAGGGGTTTCACCTCGGAATGAAAGATAATAAGCTGTAAATTGGTATAAGCCTTTGTTTTGTCGTTCTTAATGTTGTCTCAAAAGTCACCAATGTTATCGTGTCCGCGTCTTAAGATATTGAAGGTCAAAGGTCATAAAAATCGGTTTTTCGCGAATATCTCGCTTTTTATTGCTTAAATAAGATTTGCACTTATTATAAAAGTTGTAGAATATAAAATTCTCTACAACTTCTGTTTGAACTTTTTTTTCATACGATCAACCGTTTCTGCGGTAGACCGCAAAGAGTGCGCCGCGCACAGTCATATATGGTCTAATGCAAGGTCAAGCGTGAGTTACGGTTATCAGTACGTTGGATAAAGTTAATTATTTACTAAAAAAGTATAATTATTAAACAATGCCCATTATTTATGTACTAATTATAAATTATTTATATTTAATTAAAATAAGTGACTTAATTATTTATATTTAACTATAGTATATTAATAATTCTGGAATGTATATTTTAGTTATAATTTAATTTAAAAAGCCAGTAAGATAATATCTTTTATACATATATTTATTTATCATTAAATATAGCTTATTATACATTTATTGAAATGTGAGTTGAAATATTAAAAGAATTTTTGTTGATTTTAATTATAATAAAATTGTAAATGGAAGCTAGTTATCTTCTTCTTCTTCGTCATCTTCTTCTTGTTGTCGCTCGAAAATGTTTAATTCATTGTCATCATCCTCATTATCGGTCATAGTCATCTCCAAACCTTCCAGAATTTCAGGATCGTATGCGCTTTCTTCATCAGGATTACTTGGATATAGTGAAGCGTTGAGGCAAGCTTGTCCATTGCATTGGCCACAAGCTAAAGAACATAGTAGCCCTGATT